>JAGXOD010000013.1:247500-260000 GCA_020368025.1 Brachyhypopomus occidentalis
TCTCTCTCTCTCACACACACACACACTATCTCTCTCTTTCTATATATATATGACTTCCCATGCTGTGTCTGAAGTCTTTACCTTTTCAACTGTTACACAAACACACACACTCAGCAGACTGTGTGGTCTAGCACACCCTCAGCTTCTAACTTCCATGACTGCTAACGTAGACTCCTCTGTGCCACTCCTTCTCACCCTGTCTATATCCAGACACACACACGGACACTCACACATGCGCACACACACACATACACAGTTCATAAACACACACGGACTCCCTCTTCCCACCCCATACACACGCACGCACACACAGTTCATAAACACACACAGCCTCCCCTGTCTACCCCCCCACACACATGCACACACACAGTTCATAAACACACACAGCCTCCCCCTTCTAACCCCCCCCCCCCCCACACACACACACATGCACACACAGTTCATAAACACACAGCCTCCCCCTTCTAACGCCCCCCCCCCCCTCCCACACACACACACATGCACACACAGTTCATAAACACACACAGCCTCCCCCACTCCACCCCCAACGCACACATTTTGGCCTACCAACACAATTTCACACAGATCCTGCAGTACTGTGGCATGTTTACACACACCTCATACGCAAGCACAGACAACAACGTGACCTCTCTCTCTCTCACTCACACACACACACACACACACACACACAGGTTTCTCTGTATACACTGCAAGAAGTGTCCTTATATTTCTACATGCTGGTAACTCTGGTCTCCTATCACCTGTATCTCCTACTAAATAGTACTTAACCAACAAAAGATCTCTGACAGTCACTGTCATGTATATGAATGAAAGGATTGCTGTGTGTATGTTTAGAATTGTGGATTTTGTACAAAAGACCCTTGAGCCCTGAGAGTAAACAGCCTTTTGTGGAATTAAACAGACCAGGGAATAAAAATGTCACACTGTCAGCACAGGCAAGTAGAGGCTGGTTGACAACAACAACAACAATAATAATGTTAACATAGAGGCTGGGTGACAACAACAATAATAATGTTAACATAGAGGCTGGGTGACAACAACAACAATAATGTTAACATAGAGGCTGGGTGACAACAACAATAATAATAATGTTAACATAGAGCCTGGGTGACAACAACAACAACAATAGTGTTAACATAGAGGCTGGGTGACAAGAACAATAATGTTGACATAGAGGCTGGGTGACAACAACAACAACAATAATGTTAACATAGAGGCTGGGTGACAACAACAACAATAATGTTAACATAGAGGCTGGGTGACAACAACAACAACAATAATGTTAACATAGAGGCTGGGTGACAACAACAACAATAATGTTAACATAGAGGCTGGGTGACAACAACAACAACAATAATGTTAACATAGAGGCTGGGTGACAACAACAACAACAATAATGTTAACATAGAGGCTGGGTGACAACAACAACAATAATGTTAACATAGAGGCTGGGTGACAACAACAACAATAATGTTAACATAGAGGCTGGGTGACAACAACAACAACAATAATGTTAACATAGAGGCTGGGTGACAACAACAACAATAATGTTAACATAGAGGCTGGGTGACAACAACAACAACAATAATGTTAACATAGAGGCTGGGTGACAACAACAACAACAACAATAATGTTAACATAGAGGCTGGGTGACAACAACAACAATGTTAACATAGAGGCTGGGTGACAACAACAATAATGTTAACATAGAGGCTGGGTGACAACAACAACAACAATAATAATATAGATGCACAGTAATGATAATAACAATAATAATGAGGCTGGGCAATAATAATAATAACAGATGCTGGGCAATGATTATAATAATAATCATAATATTAATAATAACAGAGTTTAGGTAGTAGTAGTAGTAATGGTAATAATAATAATAATAATAACAGAGGCTAGGTAGTAATAATAATAACAACAACAACATCATACAGGTTAGGCAATAGACAGGAAGAGAAGGAAAGTTAAGGAAAGAACTAAGATGTTGATATTATGATAAAGAAACGGTAGGTTTTAGTCTTTCATGTCTATCAGGAACAAACTGACCAAACTACATACCAGATATAGGCAAGAACACCATGGCAATAAAGACAAAGAGAGGGGCCCATTTGAACTATAAATATTCATCCGCGTCAAAGTTTTCATGAATCTTATGAAAGCAAAATTCCTAACCTTTGGAACACAAAGACAGCGAAGAGCCATTACATTGAATTGTGGGAATTTTGTGTTTGAGAACAGTTCGGTTCGGATTCTTCTTATTGGTCCATCCATCCGGCTGTAGCTGGCCCATGAGGCCTTGGCCGGTCGACATGGCAGCAGGTTGTTTTTCTTGCTGCCTCACTGGGCAAACACAAACCCTCGTTGCCAAGTCAAAGACAAAAATGTCCTATAGCTGAATCCCTCTGCTCTCTGGTTGCCGTGGGAGTAGCTGGAATGCATCTGATTGGCTACTCTGTGACTCCTGAAACATGCTGTGCTCTGTGAAAGCTACATTAGCCCAAGAATGTTCTTCATAACACCCCCGCAAAAATGTGCCCGTAAGAAAACACACAGCGTGCGCGCGCGCACACACACGCACACACACACACACACACGCACACACACACACACCCCTACATGCCAATCAACAGCAACAACAGTGCCAACAAGGGTACAATTAACTACTCTGTTTTTTCTTGTTTACACAGATAATGTTCTCTGTTGTGGAGCACTTTTATCAACCATATAAAAGTGAACTGTGTGTGTGTGTGTGTGTGTGTGTGTGTGTGTGTTCATGCACATACCCTGTTCTATGTTTAAAGATACTGTGGATGTGAGCGTGTGTGACACAGTTTGCAGCCACCCTCAGAGTGCATGTGTACATTAGCAACCAGGTCTCCATGACTTCCTTATGGGGTCCTATTAACTCTGGCCCTCTGCCAGACAGGATCATGCTTTTGGAGAGAAATCCACTGTTTCCAAAAAAGGTTCTTAAGCACAGATAGAAGCTAGCACGTTCTGTTCTGATGACACAGATGACACAGGGAGCACAAAATAGGGCCACAAAGGCTAATGATGTTAATTTAGTTTTACGTGGGTTTACATGGGTTTTCAAGTGAATGGGGAATTGAATCCTGATTAGTTCCTGAAGAAAAGCAGGAATGTTGTTACAGACCTACAGAACACTTATGACTAGATTTTCCTTACAAGAAAATCCATTTTTGGGGGAACAGAAAAACAGAACGCTTACTACATACTCTAACGGACTATACAAACGTCATAATACACAAATAATATTGGTTTTGTATTTTTTGTATTTTGTATTTTAAAATAAATCTTAAAATAAAACGTTGCCATCCTCCAACTCCTTATCACCGCATATCACTACTGCCTGGATATTTTTGGTGTCTGATTTGCTCATACCACCCACTAGCATTCCATATCAGTGTCACTGCTGCGTTGAGAATGGTCCATCAACAAACATAACCCGGTCAGTAGTGGGCCTGTGGTCAGTAGTGGGTCTGTGGTCAGCAGTGGGTCTGTGGTCAGCAGTGGGTCTGTGGTCAGTAGTGGGCCTGTGGTCAGCAGTGGGTCTGTGGTCAACAGTGGGCCTATGGTCAGCAGTGGGTCTGTGGTCAGCAGTGGGCCTGTGGTCAGCAGTGGGTCTGTGGTCAACAGTGGGCCTATGGTCAACAGTGGGCCTATGGTCAGCAGTGGACCTATGGTCAGCAGTGGGCCTATGGTCAACAGTGGGCCTATGGTCAGCAGTGGGCCTGTGGTCAGTAGTGGGTCTGTGGTCAGTAGTGGGTCTGTGGTCAGTAGTGGGCCTATGGTCAACAGTGGGCCTATGGTCAGCAGTGGGCCTGTGGTCAGCAGTGGGTCTGTGGTCAGTAGTGGGCCTGTGGTCAGCAGTGGGCCTATGGTCAGTAGCTTCTCGTGATGAATGAGGTAGAAGGTGGCTGACAAATTGCAAGGCAACATTTGGGCTAGAGTCTGTATTTGTCCGCCTATAAAGCGCATCCTTCTGATTCATATCTATGCAAGTGTGCACACACACTCTCACAGGCACCGACACACATACACACACACACACACACACACACACACACATTATAGGGAAGAGAACACATTCGCTTTCCTCTGAGTTCACATGGTCCAAGGAAACTGATTTGTTTAGAATGACAAGCCACTGGAGTTAAGAGTTAAGACCTTTCACCGGAGAGAAATGAAGGAAGCTGGCTTATGAGCCGACCAAGACTTCCACATCACCGTCTCACACCCTCCAATAAACTCTTTACTCAGCCACATATTAATAGCCTGTGGAACTATATGATATATGAGCCCTAATAAAAAAAAACTAATGAGAGATCTTCATGTCTGGACCCTGGGTCCAGTGTCTGGTTTGGAATTTTGTAATCACTGGTAATTACCGAACCGCTAATGGTAAACCAGGGTTACATTTAGCATTCGAAGTCCAGAAGTGGAGACCTCTGTGCTTGGTCATCGGTCTGGATTATAGTTAAGTCACCCTGGGATGCTGCAAGACTTTGAGGTGTGTCGTTTTCCTGAAGAACAAGGTACAGCGGAGCTGCCTGGTCTCCTGCAGCACAGTACACAGCAGAGCGGTGTAGCGGCGCTGGCGTAGCGGCGCTGGCGTAGCGGCGCTGGCGTAGCGGCGCTGGCGTAGCGGTGCTGGCTGATTAGCATGGAGATGGCAGTGTTCGTCTGACCAGCAGAGTAATGTTTGTAACGTTGTACTGCAATGTAAAATTAATGCCCTGCTGTTAACTTTAAAAAGTGTGCGGGATGCCTTTGTAGGCCGAGTTCATTTTACTCAAATTACTGACTGAACTTCAAAAGTTAATGTTCTGTTAACTTATTTGACATGCGATTCACTCCCAGTTTAAAGGCAACTCAGACATTTGCCCTTTTAACTTAAAACAACAAATAATTTCTTGCAGTGTATCAGTGAGAGAGAGAGAGAGAGTAGGAGAGAGAGTAAGAGAGAGAGAAAGGGGGGTGATGTTAGAATTGCAGGTTCGAGTGAAACCCCTTGGACAGGCTAGTTTAGCTTCACCACTGGAGCGCTTTGCTTGCACAGCTGATGAAGGTCTTGTGTGTGTGAGACATCCTGTTCTTCTGGAAACCTTGTGTACTTCACTACAATTTTAACTACCTGTGCAACACTGTACTGTGCTGCTTTACCTGCACAACGTGACAGCACTGCAGTCACACAACACATTCTTCTTCATATATATATATGTGCGTGTGTGTGTGTGTGTGTATGTATGTGACAAGGGTTGTCAAGTTGTACAGGTACAGAACAGTAGTGTTGTACATACTGTATATATATATACACATATACTGAATACCTTTGAGAGGGTGACTGGAAATTTGCAGGGTGTTCAGATCCTCTTAGTGCATTAATCCGTGATGACGTACATACATACTATAGAAATGTCAGAAATGTCAGTCCCAGCCATGAAGCTGAAGTGACATTCCTAATCCACTCTAGCATAATATCTCAGCAGAAGAACTGAGTGTGTCCTGAGAACGTGTCCTAAGACGGTCCTGAGAACACGTCCTGAGAACACGTCCTGAGAACATGTCCTGAGAACATGTCCTGAGAAAGTGTCTTGATTTACTTGTTTACTTTCTTAGTAAGAGGATTAGAGTGCATGCTACGAGGTACTTTGTGAGCCCAGATGCCCAAAAGGCAGATGTTTAGAAGCCATAGTGGCTAGGAGGCGCGGTGTGTATGACATCAGTGGAAACAGCAGCTACAACAGCCTAAGGGGCTGCTCGTTTGAGCACAGTACGGTTTTGGATGGATGAAAATTCCTGTTATCCACTGCAGCGTCTGCCATCAGACTAAGTGCGAGAAGGACTGAAATACGGACACACACACACACACACACACACACACACACACTTGCATAAACACACGCCCACACATACAAACACACCCAACAGAGGCGGTTGGGTTTTGCTCTCTCTTCTCACATACTCATATACACAAGACATGCGCACGCATACAAACTCGGTGGAAATGGCACAGTATGGCTCTCCTTGGCTGGAAGTTTGTTTGTTATTGTGAGTAATTGAGCTTGCTTCATCTTGGCACATCTACTGCATCATTTCCTCCCGCTCCCTTTCTTTCTCTCTCTCTCTCACACACACACACTTACAAATGTATCATTGCCTTCTCCCGCAGCACCTTGGTTGTGGTAGTGCACCACCCTTTCCTATTTCCTATTACAGACATGTCCACCCACCTTCATGACTTGCACTATCCATTCCTAAGAGCCATATTACAGATGGTTAAAAGCTGATATAGCACTTTACGGTCTGCACCTATCATATTCAGTTAATAGTTGTCTTCAATCTCCTACTCTCTCTCTCTCTCTCTCTCTCTGTCTCTGACACACACACACTGCATCTCTCTCTCTCTCTCCTGACATCTTTTGGTCCATCTGCTTCAATTTCAGCTTGCTCCCATCTATAAAGAACTAATATGGCATGATACACATTATTGACTATTATAACACCTCCTGCAGTCCACCCCTATCTGACTGAGAGATTATGAGTGTTCCTCTATGAGTGTCTGGCTACCTAACTCAGCAGCAGGGGCACATCTGTAATGTGATTTGCTTCCTGTGTTTAATGTTTGTGTTTAATCCATGACTGGTGTAATGTCTGCTGGGTGGGATATTAAACTAAACTGGGAACGCAGTCAGCAGTTTTTTAAACATATTCCACACCCACCTTCCTTGCTTCTTTCACTCACTCCCTTCCCATCTTCCTTCCTGCCTTCATTCCTTCCCTACACACTTCCTTCACTCCTTTCTTTCCTTCCTTCCTGCCTTCATTCCTTCCCTGCTCCCTTCCATCCTCCCTTCCATCCTCCCTCCCTCCCACCCTCCATTCCTTCCTTCCTTCCTCACTCACTTCCTCCCTTCCTTCCTTCCTTCCTTCCTCCCTCCCTGTTTTGCTATGTGACCATAAGACTACACTGGTGTCCTAGGGTCCCATAAGTAAATGTCATCATAAGAGCTATGTTCACTCACTGAATCACTGAACGCCAGAGAATCACTTAACGATATTGAATTGTAGCCTTAGCTATTCATGAATATAGGATAAATGACCGACTTTTGATCTACACATATGATTTCTATGTTCACTCTCTATTGTGTGTCCTATATTTGTAGAAAATCAGACCCTGCATATGAAAAATCTGATTTAAAGACACAGAGCAGGTCTCTGTCTGACAGCAGGACATGAATTCAGAATCTCAGCTAGCTTACAGCTTTTTTAAGTGTCTAACAGTTCAGTACTGACCAAAGAGGAGCACGGATGCCTGAGTATAACACAAAATAACACAGATACCGCTGAAAGCACAAAGTGCCCAGCGAAGCACATTGTTCGTGTTATGAAACCTTAGTTTAACAGTATGATGGTGCAGTTTTGAAACTTCAGAAAGCCTTTAACTCAAGCAGCAAAAACTGTTGAGTCAGAATGGCAGCCACAGCGATCTGACCTGCAGTTTCATGTAGGTCCCTCTAAAATGTGAGGCTCAGGGGGGGGGAACATCTTATGAAAAGGTTCAGGTACAGCCTGCAAGTCCATGCTGACAGGACTGTTTGAGCAGTTCCATACTTAGCTCATCTTCCTGCTGTTAGTGCTCGTGTTTGTGTGTGTGCGTGTGTGTGTGTGTGTGTCCTGGGAATCTGTTTTCCCTCTTTTATCTTCTCTTTGTTAGAAATTGAAAGTTTCCACATCCCTTCAGCTGCCTTAATGTTGACTAGGCTCTTACTGATTGATGCGTTCTGACAAAATCTCATGCCTGCCAAATCAGAATGAACGAACAGAACCAGCTTTGTGAGAGAGCCCATTGACCCCAGTTAGCACCCAGCGTGGCGTACCCTCCAGGATGACCTCTTTGCCCGTCTTCTTCAGGGCTTGAACGGCTTCGTCGTGGGTGGCTTCTCGAAGGTCACACCCGTTGACCGACAAAATGGCGTCACCGACGTAGAGAGCCTCTGTCTGGTCAGCCGCAAGTCCTTTGAAGATCTTGGAGATTAAGATCGGCATCTTATTCTCTTTACCACCTGTGAAGCATCAGATCCATTAACACAGACACGATCAGGATGTTGCCATGGAATGATATCTAGTACAAATGTATGAAACATTTTTACAACTGGGCCACAGACAAGGCTGAGAGATTGTTGCAGCTTTTGGTTGTGAATGTTTTTATATTCAGTAAATAAAGACTGACAATCAAATCAAAATCAGATAAATGTCCATTTTCTGTAGTCTGAATAAATGTCCAGTGTGAAATACTTGCATGTCTAAAAAAAATAAAATAAGCTGACAAAAAATAACATTTACTGTTAAAAAAAACTACATCTAGCTAGAGAGCAGGAGGGTGTGGGTTGGATTACTGCTCTAGGCTTTTTCTAAGAAAATAAACAGTGAACAAAATAATAAACACAAATACATTTTCATGATGGTCCAAGCCGCAGGAACCAATTTCATAACACACGAGATCCGGGTTTGAAATCTCCACTCCATTCAAATCAAACTTGATGACGCATGACACTTTGTGCTCTAAGGACCCCTCTACGTGGGGTATCTCGGCATCTACGCCCTAACATCCTCAGCCCTCGCGTTTGCCCTGAAGATCGTCCAAGCGATAAGCTCTCGACAATGCTCCCTCACCTCACATTCTACGAGCAGACGCAAGCGTGCCCTGTCTTGTCCGAACGTCGGTCGCGGTCTTTGGGCTGCATGACCGAAGCAAAGCGGCCCTAGACTGTCTGTGATAAGAAGCGGTGGAAATATGCTGCTGGTCGTCGGCCAGACGGGCAGACGGCTCGTTCCCTTGTGGGACTTTAACACCTGAGTTGGAAGCTGAGCTTTCCCTGAATAAGCAGTACTGCACCAGCCCCGAGCAAAACCAGGCCGACTCTTTATTCAGCCTTGATTTGTAAAAGATGAGTTATGAATTACGATCCCTGCCTCCCCTGTAGTTCTTTGACAGTTGACAGTCACTCTCACTGTCTCCTTTGTTTACGACTTCCTAAGACAGCATTTGGCCTGTGCATACGACCTATTTTTAGTGCTCTGCTATGAATGGAAAAGGATGCGAACCAAGCAGCAGTATATATATGTATTCATTGCTTTCTATTTTCAGGATGAGCCCCGGGAAATGGAGTTTCTGTCAGACTTGGCGGGTAAATGGGCCTGGAGACGGTGCTTCCACCACGGAGGCTTCCTTGAGCTCCTCATTTCTTTCTGAAGGACATTGCCGCTTTCTGTTTGTTACGAGACGAGGCTGCAGGCGGAGACTGACCTATCCCAGCCGGCTGACCGCAGGAGGTGACGCTGCCGTGATCCGGGAGCAAGTGAGAAAGGCTGTGGAGACCAAAAAGCCCCCAGATGAAGGTCGGCGTGATCTTTCAGGCGCCGCGACACATCCTTACACCTCCGTCCAATCCAAGCGCAGTTTCAATGCAAAATAACACCGATCGATCCTCTCTACCATTTATTTCAAACTTAACGTGCAATTCCTTCAAATTCTTCCAAATGAGTAATGGACTGCCTATTGCAATTTAAAATAAGGTTTTAACCCTCATGATAGATATAAATAAATGTGCAACAAGGAAAACAAATAGCTTTTTCTGGCAGCATTTGTTTGTTTCTGTCTGCGACCAGCAGACGAGCTGATTCCACACCAATCCACTAATTGCTTCCACAGTAGGAGGCTGTTCATAGGAAACACTGTCAATAATGCCCAATGTCTGGCCGATTCTCCAGCTCCGAGAAGAGGAGTGATGCTGATGAAAGGGCTCGAAATCACACGCCCTCCCTGCCCCTCTCACCTGCCAGGGCCTGGACAGGATTCAGAAGAGCTGGGAAAAGACTGAGGATGCATGTTTTCTGCTGGCATCAGATCCAACTGTTAGTGTCCCAACATTCCCGCGTGTGACGAAGAGTGCAGCACGTTTCAGGTGTGGGGAACGTCTCACGTTTAGCGTTTGGCACCCAATAATCTATATGCGTCTGTGATTGGGTTTTGGAACCGGTAAAGATGTTGTCATGACAGCAGCGAAATGTCAGGAATGGTGAAGGAAACGATACTTTTTCTATGCAGGAAATAAAATAAGCACTACATATATAACTGCATAACACATGCAGCTCATTTAAACATATAAATAAATTTAATCAGATTCATTGATTCTTGTTGTGTTTGGATTTGAGTGAAAAATGAGCTTCGGAATCTATAGCATGTAATTACTATACTGTACGATACTGTACTATACTGTACGATACTGTAGATTTCGTAATCCCTCCATAGCTGTGATTTATGCTCAACATGTTGGCTCTAGAATCATCTGGAGCCTCTGGAGCAGGCTCAGCCCCACAAATCAACACTCACAGATCTCATGATGGCTACGTCTGAAGAATTTCTTTGTAGGCAAAGCATCTGTAAACCAATGAATAATCGTTTTCAGTAGAAGACTAGGAGGCCATTGCTACTGGTATCATGAGTTTCTTGGTTTTAAATGCAAAAGGGGAACGGAACGACCACTTTGAGTTGCCATCTTTCCCCCCAAAATTCATGCTGAGATTTCACACAGAGATTTTGTTTACAAATGCAAAGCAGCCAAATGGTGCAGATTTCTTTGTAAAACTTTGTAACTTCTTATTTACAGGATCAGATGCATCCTGTATTATCTAATAGTCAAACGCCATAACCGTAGAACGGAATCCTGCAAAAAAACATTTCACAAAGAAATTCCCTCCTTTCGTCTCTCCACATGCGCATACATGTGCACATTTGAATCTGCATGCAGTGAGCTCTGGTGTTCTCTGGAGGATTCTGACCTTTGAGGAAAAGAATGGGGTCACACAAGTCATTTATACACGTAATAAGAAGAAAATGGTTGACATTTAATACACTGACAAAGAGAGAGAGAGAGAGTGAGTGAGAGAGAGAGAAAGAGAGAGAGAGAGAGGGGAGAAATGTCTTGCCTTTATTATCGCCTTCATTTGCTCTCAAGGTTGTTATCGGGTCTTGCATTGGGAAGAGCATGAAGCATAAGGTAAAAATCTGCAATCTTGTGATAACAGCAGACAGACTTAGAACTGAACACTCAGGGGATGTTAAAGTGATATAATTGGCTCCAAGCAGTCCAGGTGTGTGGATACACCTTTGTGCCCATGATATCACTTTTAATGCAGTCGGTGGCTCCCTGCTCAGCGATGAAGAAAACCAATACGAAATAGAAATGCTGGAAAAAGCAGCAAACAGCTCCCACACCCTAAACCGCTCCCCTGGTTAACACTGGAACAGGAACAGGACAGTTTATAATACTTAATGATACTAGATATCCCAGTGACTATATTTTTGGCTTTTTGGAGCTGGTAAATGTATTTAATCCTGTGGAAAGACTTCTCAGTGGGAAGACTTCTCAGTGGAAAGTTTATCTGAAGAGAGAGATGCAAGATCATGCCAGTTTTTTCTTGGTCTTAAGGGTTCCCACAAGTAAAAAGAGTTGCAGACCTAAAGACTGAGACAAGGCACTACAACAAATATAGACATACAACTGCACTTTAGACTCAATGCAAGGTCGTGTCTGTCTGCCCGTCTCTCTCTCCCTCTCCCTAAAATAAACAGCACCATGCTCTCCACTCCTCCTCACTCTCGTTCCACAGCTTTAGCGTTAAGCCAGTGACACCACTGGGCATTATGGGTAACTCTCTAGTCAGCTGTTGGCATTGGGGTGCAACTCCCATCCCCCCCACACACACACTCTGCCTCTACCCTCAACCTGGCATCCCCAGTTTCTGTCACAAACACAAACAGGCCTAACTCCTCTCAGAAGAAACGGGATTAGAAGAAAGAACCAGAACTAAGTCACGAGTATTATTAATATCCAGAACAGAAGCAAATGTACAGCAATTAATATAATGGCAGTGCTGTTTCAGTACTGTTTAAAATAAGATTACAAAGAGTCTAACTTCTAGGAGAGAGAGAGAGAAGGGAGTATGCCATGTTTTGCTTGGAACATTTAAGCACCAAGTGGACAAAAATACATGGAGGGATGTAGAGATGAGGTGGAAGAGGCAAACACCCTAAATCATCTTGAAGTCATTGTGAGGGGCGTGGGGGCTGTTTAGGGGCTTACTGTAGCGCTGGCTGTGGGCAGCTTTTAGACACACAGCTTTGAGCTGTGGGCCATTTTGCAGTCTGGTTGAATGTGCACTGCTTTACCCACACTAGTTTAATGGTGAAAAAAGACTACATTTGATTACATTAAGGTTGTTTCAGCATGTTTGTCTGTTGTTAAAACAAACTGTTTAGAAGGGGTCAGAAGTTTGAATGCTGTAGTGACCCCACCATGACACAGTTGCAGAGATTTACATATAAAAAGAACCAAACTTTTCAGCCTTGATTATTATTTACGTTGACCACTATTACGAATGTC
>JAGXOD010000013.1:265000-517500 GCA_020368025.1 Brachyhypopomus occidentalis
CCACAGGTTTGTGGTTACTAAGATACCGCTTATTTCCACGCTGCACACATTCAATGATTATCCAGACCCCAGTTTTACTGCAGTTTTCCAGGGCTGTGTGAGACTGGGCATGGGAAAAGAGGACAGGGCATTCCTCCACAGCATACCCTAGAATAACCCAAACCTTTTACATCTGTTACATCTGATTTGTATACCTTACTTTGCCTATTTTGTGTCTAAATCAAAATAAGCATTTTAAACAAATTAAGAATGCTGTCAAATTAAGAATTGCAACAGTAAAGCCATTTTGTGTAGCCATGTTGTCTTATTCAAATGCTCAGTTCTGGTATTTACGTACTTGATTACAATTTGCAAATATACCAACACAAGCTGTAATTTTACTAAAAAGGCATAAGAATGATCAGGTGTGGGAAACGCCTTAAATTGAATGAGAAACAGGTGTTCCCGGATCTCACTAATTACGAATGTACGTTTCACACGTGGAGTCACGTGACTGAAATCAGAACGTCATTGTACAGGTGGCTACAGGCTAATTCGAATCTATATTTGCCTTTTGTTTATTTTATTTTTTTTTTAGTATTTGATCGCAGGCGTTTCGTTACCGCATTGGAGCCTTTAATACGCCTCGGGACCGATAGGCCCCGCCCCCTCTCGGAGCTGACGCTCGGCTCCGCTCTTCTGTGGGGTCTGTCAGATTCGGTTTCAGGCGAGTTCTTCAGCGATAACAGCCGCGCCAGTCGGAGTCGAACATTATCGGCTTGCAGCGGGCTACGTAACGTTTTTATCGGACGAAGCCCCGAGTTTTTTTTGTGTACGAAGTCCACAACGGAGTATGGTTGGCATCCCGGGCACTTTTCAGTGTAAGTTGTCTATACTTTTATTAGGCTACGGCAACTTTGTTTGCGCAGCGCTTTCGTCGTGGTCCTCTCGAAAGGCGCTGAGAGGACCTTGTACGCTCCTGTATTTGCACATGTAATGAAGAAAAAGTTCAGCACTGTCAACGTCGGTTAACCGGAGATGTTACACTAGCAAAATCTAAACTGGTGCTGTTGAAAAGTGCGAGATGAAGAGAACTATTTGGGGGAGATGATAATATAATGGAGAAATGATTTCTGTTGCATAGTTGTGATTGCCGCCGTTGTGATCTAACCTACTGCATAGTCAAATGTCATTTCCCTCCATAATTTAGGTAATGGATTGATGAACTATTATTCTAAAGGATGTTGGATGTAGTTTTTAAACGAGTGGGTTAGTATTTGATCGTAGCTCACTCCTAAGCGCAAAACATACTGGTTTAAAAGTTCATCCTTTAAAACCACGAGTGTTTTAACTAACTTTTACACTAGTTAATTTAAGATCGGCTTTCGTGAAGACAGATCCCAACGGGACGTAAGAATGAATTCATCGCTGATCAATATTGCAGTCCAGTGGGACACCTACCAGCCTACATTGTCTGTATCTCAGTTACTTGCCCGTAGCCCCTGAACTGTGCCCAGTCTAGCCTGGGAGAAGTGCTCGGAGAACTGGGGGTGGGGTGGGTGGTTTGGGGTTCCTGCTATCTCCCTGTGTCTCTTTCTCATGCTGGAGCATTTGGAGCTAATCCACTCGGCAAAGTTTCACACCATCTGGACCTCAGTCCTGCTAAAGAACGGAGCTGCGGGAGGCCTCGCTATGCGCTTGTGTCCGTCTTGAGGGATGTCTGTGCCAGAAATCCTGTTAAAGGGGGCAGACCCAAGGCAGGTCGTTGTGTAACCCCGGGGGTGTACCCTACACGTAAATATCACATATAGTCCATACTGATGAATGCAGCGATGCTAATGCCGCTGACGACAATGATGATTAAGTGGTGGTATCTACGTGCTCCGCTAGAGGGCAGTGAATGTTCCTTTCGTTCTTGATGTGCTAGTGCTTGATTTGATTTATATGGCTTTATTAAAACAAGCAACTGCGCAATGGTGGCAAATGAGTTGCATGTGTGTATCACTGTCATTGCCGTTTCACCGCCCCTGCCTCGAGGGTCATCCACGACACAAAACAGTGTGTGCATATCCTTTGCTTCCCCTTTGACATCCTTCAATGCTTTTTTTTTTTTTACTGTTTTGTCTCTTGTTTCAATTAGGTTATTTTTTTCACAGACATTTGTGGCAACTTGGACAGTGGGATAGTTTTCCATTTTCATTTCAGCTGCGTGTGTGCGTACGACTCGGATTCCTTTCCCCTGACTTGAAGAAAGGAAATGGCGGACAAAGAGGCCCTTCAGGTTTGAATTAGAGGCCTAATTGGTTTTGGCCCTTGCTTGCTTGGGGGCCCTCCAGTGCTGGCAGCCTGTCGTTTTGGTCGCGTGGGAGAGTTTGTGCATGTCAGAGGGTGGGGGAGAGACAGGAGTATGGATCTCCCCTCCAGCACCAGCAGCTGCAAGCGTTTAAGGACCCGGGCGGCCAGGAGAGCTTTGGCTGGCTCCGGCTCCAGAGTTCTCCCCTCAGAGCCGTCCCGAGTGTGTCTGTCTGCTATCAGCTCTCAGGCAACCCACTTCACTTTACGCTGTGCAACGTGCGGACGCCGTATGGAATTGTGTTTGAGCCACCAGAGGCCAGTTTGTCAGATTGGCACAGTCCAGAGTTAGACTGTATACAAATGTGTTTGGATTGGAAATATTCATATATATTGTGATTCAATATGTGATTAAAGTGGTTGATCACACGAGCAGTTTTTTAGAAACTGAATTTGAAAGAAACTGAATGACTTTTGGGTGGACCTTTTTATATTCTGATATAGATTATGTAATGTTGAACCAGAGAGAGAGAGAGAGAGAGAGTGTGTGTGTGTGTGTTGCACGCACGGGTAGTCATGTTGAGAAAAGATCAAAGCAAACGACAACATTATTAAGCAAATCTGTGTAAGAAGGGGGTGACACACTTGCAGTAATTCTTTGTTTAGCAACTGTGCATGTTGCTGCCATCCTTCGCACTTTGTGTGTGTGTGTGTGTGTGTGTGCGCATGAGGTAGAAAGAGTTTAAGAACAGATTGTGCTCAGAGGGGAACGTGACAGGATAATTGCCTTCAGTCCTGCCAGATGTTTGTTGTGGCGCGGTGCTGTGCGGGACAGCCCGGGGAAGATGGGCTCCAGATGTGGCGGCCATCTTGGCCAGCTCCGCTTCCCCAGCATGGCGGCTCTCTGGAGACAGGGCTTATTAGTAGAACTGGCGGCGGGGCGGGGGGGCTGGCTGTCAGCTGTAGTGTGGAGCCACGGATATGATCTCGTCTGATCACCGCCTCCTGCCTTCAAGTAGCCTTGCGCTGACCTAGCCTGGATTCCCCAGCGCCGGCACATCCTGGATGGCTGATCGTGGCTGAGACTGACTGGCTGGGTGGGTGGACTTAGGATGCTGTCGTCCTTCCATTTTGTCTGAATCCTGATGTCCTGCCTTATTGGGTTGACTGCTTTGTCTGAAGGATGAGGATGTGATTGGCCTAGACAATTCCCCCCCAATTTCAGAGACTGTTATGTAGTCATTTGAAGCCGACCAACTCTGTTTGCCCTCCACTTAATTGGGCCCTTTTCCTATGCTGGTGCCCATGTTAACTTGACGTTGTTGGGGGGACCCTTCCACCGTCCGCGACGCCCACGACAGATGGAGAGCGGAGCGCTCTGGAGTCGACGAGTGTTCTCCGCTTATGAAACAGAGGAGTTTTATGGTCGTCTTTAAGTAGCCCATTCAGACAGGCTGGGCTTTTTGGTCCCTCTCTGCGCGTGAGCTGTGGGCTTTGGCGTATGGCACCGAGCCCCATTCTCATATATGGTGGGAGTCTCGGGGAAGAGACAAAGCCAGCATCCAGGCAGCAGACTCTCACGGGGCGGGAAAGCTGAAGAGCTTGTGAAAGAGGCTTATCACCACATTAAACCTTTCACTCAAACCCCTCCCCCACACAAACACACCACCTCCATCTTGAGTGCACAACTTCAAACAAAAGCCACTCTGGAATGGTCCCCTGCTTCTTCACTGTTGAGTTTCAGCATTTCTCTTAACTTTTTCTGGTCTATCATCCCTCTCACACACACACACACACACACACACACAGTTTCTCTGTCACTCCCTGTCTTCGATGGGAAAGCCAGATGTTCTGTGGTTGTCAGCAGCCGATGGCTAATGGGGGAGGGGAGTCCCCCCCTCACTCTAGACTGTGAGAACTCTTACTGTGCGATGACAGAATGTGTGTGTGTGTGTCCAAGTGGGAGTGTGTTTCGTGAGGCACTCAAGTACTCGTCCATCTCATAAAGCTCTGCGGAGATATGAAGTAGAATATTTATATCAAGCGTCCATTAATAGCCACACTCGGAGTGCTCAGACGTGACGATGTGAGAGCTGAACGTGTTGTGCGGTTCTGTTCTATCTGGATGCACAAGGTAGTGAACTTGTTTTCCGAACCCACAGTTCAAGGAAAATCATAGATGTATGAAACTGTTGAAAACACATATGGGTGTGTGTGTGTTTGCTCACCTGAGGGGTTGTTGGGGACTGTGCCCTTGACAAGCCAAAACAAGTCCTGCAGTCTAACCTGGGGAAAAGCATGATCTCTCTCTCTCACACACACACACACTCACACCTGTCCCTTGCAGGTGGCTCAGCTGCAGTGTGTGTTGAGCGCACCTGGCTGTAAGGAGAGACAGTGTTTGTGGCAGTAACACAGCTGTCTCCCTTGCCTAGAGGCCTACAAGAAACAGAACGATGGATTAAAGGATAAGCCGGAGGTGAGAGAGGGAAACACGCATGCTCACACACCTTTTTACACACACACATGTATGCAGACTGAGGGACAAAGACAGAGATGGTCATGTCTGTACCTTCCGAGTAAGCAAGATAACTCACCTCTCTGCCCCCTCTGGATTTCATCTCCTACAGTATGGTGAAGGACATTTATCTGAACTAGAACGCTACACAGGAAGCTTTTGTGTCTCTACTTCTTTTTTATTTTATAATTCGAGTGTCATTTAGCCTTGAACTGCAGTCATAAATGCGCCGGGTGCCTGCTGACCGCCCGGTTCTCTGTGGCTTTTGGCACAGTCTCCCACCACAGTGTTGGGATGTTCTCCTGCCGGGGCAGTTTTAGGGGGTTCTACTGCCAGGGCAGTGTTGAGGGGGGGGGTTCTACTGCCGGGGCAGTGTTGGGGGGTTCTCTTGCAGGGGCATGAATGTGCCTGGGCTTATTATTTGGTAGTTATCAGGGCTGTATGGAAGGAAAGTGTGTGTGTGTGCGTGTGTGCGCTCCATCTGTGCTCTTGGCTCTAAGCTGTGGAAACTTTGGGGTGATGTTGCCAAGTGAGCGTGTGACCCACCTCTCATAAATTAAGTGCGGACTCGTGCACGAACAGACTCTCTCACTCTCTCTCTCTCACACACACACACACACACATCCGTATTTAGCTGTCACTCTTACTTGAACACAACATGGACAGATTTTTATGTGACCATCTCCTCCTAAACTTTTTTTTCCCCTCTAACTTTTGCATGTACATCCCTCTACACACACACACACACACACACACACACACACAGAGCACATACAAGTATACGCAGTCATACAGCATACACATTTCCTCTCTACATAGCTTGCTCCTTGTGCACACTGACACATGTGCTCCCTGTGGTGTGTGTGGGGGGGGGCAGGGTGCGTCGGGCTTTACTTAAACTAATGGCTCCCAGGCGTGTAGCGTGGCCAGACATACTGGAGCCGAGAGCAGAGCAAAGGAATGCCCCTCCAAACCGGGGCGTGGGGGCGTGGGGTAGGAGCAGAGGGGGGGTTGCAGGGAGACTGGTTTGGCAGGCAGGATAAAGGCTTCAGATAGGTGAGACGGGAATGTCTGCCTACCTTCTCCTTCTTTTTTCTTTTTTTTTGCACGAGGGTTCGACCACCTTTTGTCCATCACGTGTCTTTTCTAAAACGGGGCGGCGCCGGTTCAGCGTTGACTCTGTAAATAGCTGTGTTGTGCTCCCCTGCTAATAGGTGATGTTCTTTTGCGGATGGAATCTGTGCTCCATCTGCGATCACTTCCAGGTCTCGGCGTCAACTCCTGAGTCTCTGCGATCGTGGAGGCAGAGAGCTTTTTGATTTTGTTTATGGGTTTTAAGAAGTAATTAATGTATTTGAGGGGGGGGGGGATACTTTGTGGTGCCCCAAATAAAACTGCAGTGTTCCTCCTCTCAGCTGCATTTGAACCCTCCTCCTCCTCCTCCTGCGTATATTGATGTGTGCTGATGGATCTGGTCAGGCCTGCGGAAAGCTGAGAAGATCAGGAGACACTGCAGGCTGAGCAATGACCATGCGGAGGTCTGCTGAGACCAACGACGATGGAGTCGTTTGTGTCCCTTTCAGCTCTCCAGTTAGCTGTTCCACTGTGATCATAACTACGGTGGCCTGAACAGCCAAAAAGGGGGGGGAAAAGTTATCGATGAGCAAAAAATTTAAAAAAGGACAAAATAGAAGCACACTAGTTAGCTTGCATTTTGTATGTAAAGATGCAAATTCTCTCACCCACCCCCCCACATATTGTGTCATATTGTGTGTGTAATAGACACACACACACACACTCACAGCTAACTCTTTTGACATGGGTTTTAGAGTGCTGTGACCTAATGCTCTTCATTAACATGTAAATGAAGGCAGTGGGTGTAAACTCCGATTACCACAGGGCTGTGGGCACCGACCCCGATTTACTGAGCAAGAGTTGCCCCCATTGCCCCCCCCTTCGCCTCCCCCTCCTCCTGCATTGTGAACCATTTTGATGAACTCTTGGTGTCCTCTGAGCTGACTGGAAAAGTCCAGACTCGTTTGCGGTTTCAAATGCAACCGGCTGTGGAAGGCGGAAGATTGTGTGTGTGTGTGTTTTTTTTTTTTTTTTTTTTATGGAGGGGCTTGTCTACAGTATCTGCACTAACGCAGCATGTTGCAGTGAGGCGTCCGGTTTTGCACGGGTGGTAGGCCGGCGGGAGTGTGTGTGTGTGTGTGTGTGTGTGTGTGTGTGTGGGGGGGGTGGCGGCGTCATCCCGGCCGAGCCTGGGAACTGAAACGTTTCCCGTGTGCAGCTGTGAGCAGATCGGCCACACAGCTGTTTCCACGGAAGTGTGTGTGTGTTTGTGCATGGTTGTACTGACTCTCACATAGCTGAATATGGTCATGGTAGGAATATAGGGCTTAATTTGTGAATAGTGGATTGTGGTGCTCTCCCCCCCCCCCCCACCTTGTACTCTCAGACGGTGGAGGGTTTTTTTGGGGGGGAGCTGTTAGCTGGTGGGCATTGGGCGCTTCATTTCATCGAGGGGACGGTGAGGACGTGTGAACTCTGGCAGATGCCGACTCCCTGTCTGATAACTCCAGCTCACTCTTAAAAAACCAGCATTCTCTCTCTCTCTCTCTCTCTCTCTCTCTCTCTCTCTCTCTCTGTGTACGTGTGCACACGTGCAGGCACATGTTGTTTCCACCTGGTTTAAAAACACACCAGGTGGCCTAAGCAGACACTGTTTTCAGAGCATGCCAGTGACAACACGCACACACTCGCACTGTATTACGTGTCCTTGAATGTGTGTATCCGTCAGAAAGACCTGGAGGCGTGCAGACGTGAGGTCACTTCGAGGACTTGGCACTCTTGTCTCACCTGGACAGGTCCCTGTAGCCTCCAAGGACACAACCAGGAGACATTTAGCTCCTTAAAATGTGCTGCCTGTGTGGGTTTGACCCATTCAGTCTGTGGGTTCGTTTGCCATCATCGAATTGGTTTCAACTTGCTTTGCACTCCCTTTAAAGATAACAATCACTTTTTTTTTCTACATTTGCCTTCAAAAAGGCTTTATTTCTTCCCTCAGTGGGATGAATTTTGCCAGAATGGCTGCATTAATCATTTCAAACCAGCAACAGGGACCGAGTGCTTTGCGGCAACGCAGGCCTCTTTAGGTGCACAGCAGCGTGGTGTGTTGGAAGCTCTCCTTACCCTGGTTGTTGGTTAACCCCCCGGCTCCCCCCTGTTAGTGCTGGCACATACTTTGTTTGACCTTTTAGTGCCAGAACAATTAGTTATGTTAATCACCAGGCCCGCCTCACTAAATATGTTAAATAGATCATCAGCTGATTGGCCGGGAGCCACTGAGTGGGTGTGACATTAGCCCAGCAGGCTACCCTTTGAATGAGCTCTATGAAGGGCAAGTGTGTGCGTGTGCGGGAGAGAAAGTGAGCTCGTTAAGGAGAGGAGAAAGGGATAGCAGGGTGGCAGAAGGAGAGAGAGAAAGAGAGAGAGAAGGAAGGCTAGCTGAATCTCCTCACCCATCTGGGCTCCATCTGTGGTTCTCTGGCTGGGAGAGGCGCGGGCTGCAGCTCCTGTGTACGGGGGTTAGGACACGTGCCCCACACATGAAGGAGCGAGGGACCCGGCGGACGGAGCTGCAGCCCACCTCCACCAGGCACGGCCACTCAGCCGGGCCGGAAGCAGGCGGAAGGGGAAACAGGCCGTCCGGAGGAGGTGAGGAGACGTGTGTGTGTGTGTGTGTGTGCGTGTGTGCGCAGATAAGCCTGGGCCTTTTTCTTGTATACACCTGTGCTAATATTAAATATCTAATATTAAAGCCAAGAGCCATGTACGTTTTGCATCTATCTCTCTCTCTCTCTCTGAGTTGAACAGCAGCAGGGCTCATTCTAGAGAACAGTTGCGTCGCTTGAGGACATGAAAATGACCTTGCTTACGTTTTATCCTCCACCCCCAACGCCGCGACACTCGGTTCTTCGTAAGAGGAGTCGTGCGGCGTCGCGGGGCGTCGGCATCCTGATGCCCGCCGTGTCTGCAGCGCGTGGCATGCGGTCGTGCCCAGCTGGGTGGGGGGCGTGGCCAAAAACACACACGCTCCACCAGTGTCCTTGGACACGAGCCAAGGGTTGGAGGGGAGGGCAGGTGGAGGCAGGGGTGGTTCAGGACGGCAGTGGGGCAGGTTCACAGGGTAGACGGCAGTTTAGGGCTCTCGAGATTTGGTAGCATGGAGGCCGTCGTTGAGGCGTACAGGCTGTGTGCTGTTGGAACCTTAGCGAACACGATCTCCCAGCAGGCCCTCACAGACATACACCAGAGCATGCTGCACAGTGTCACGCTGACAGCCGTGTGTGTGTGTGTGTGTGTGTGTGTGTGTGTGTGTGTGTGTGTGTGTGTGTGTGTGTGTGTGTGTGTGTGTGTGTGTGTGTGTGTGTGTGTGTGTGTGTGTGTGTGTGTGTGTGTGTGTGTGTGTGTGTGTGTGTGTGTGTGTGTGTGTGTGTGAGGGAGAGAGAGAGAGAGAGAGAGAAGCCCTTGTCCATGTTTTGCCTTTGCCTGCAGACTAGCTGTCTGCTTTCCTGTAAGTTTGCAGATGTTTGGAATATGCATAATGGACAGACATAGATTATCATGCTTGTGTGTGTGTGAGAGAAGGAGGGAAAAGTAGCGGTTTCTCCAGTTTTGCAGATTATTGATGTTTTTTCCACGTGCTTGGTCCGCGGGCATATGCTTGTGATCAGACGTGATTAGCCGAGATCGCTCCCTGCCCTTTCTCTAATCACTAGTGACTCGGTCTTGGACACACACCCGCACACCACACATGGAGCAGCTGCTGACCAGCAGAGCCAGCAGGAAGTGCCGGATTAGCTGCGCAGGCCAGAGGTGGGAGAACTGCTGTCATGTCGTCACACCAGCTATTGATCCACCATTGACACTGAATCGTGCATTTTATGACGCGGGTGTTCTCGGGTGGGTGGAGGGTGGTTGGATCGCATGCAGTGCTCAATGAGCCCATTATCTCGGGATCACACTCTCGCCGTTATTGCCCCCGGTGCCCTCTCGGCAGGTCCCTGCGGTCCCCTCCGTCTGGACCACGTTGTCCACCATGGGCCCCCTGGGGCCCCTGCAGTTACCTGATCCTCTGGGCCCCGCGCCTGTGAGCCAGATAGACCAACTAGTCCAGTCAAACAGAAGAGGCGAATTAGTCAGAGACTGAAAGCAAGTGGATAACTGATTAGTATTTACAAGTATCTCAATAGAGATCTAGTATGGTTCTCCCATCATGCCACCGTTATATTTTGTGACCTACTTCAAGGAGAAGAAATGACTGTAGGTAATGTGTATATATGGCTCACATCGGGTAGGGCATACACACACGTGTGCGCACACACACACACACACACACACACACACATGGACACGTTTTCCAGCCTGAGCTGCAGATACAGCAAACTGGAGTGTAAACAGAAGCTCAGCGAAGGGGCACACACCTTTGGTAAATCCATGGTAGCTGACGACGTCGCCCAATAGCAGCTCGACCTTCCAGACTCCCACAGAGCAGCTGATCCACTCTCAGCTCACTGTCACTATCTGTACTTTTACTATTCTGTGTGTGTGTGTGTGTGTGTGTGTGTGTGTATTTTACTTGTGTGTTTATAGCAACTGGTTTTCTGACAGCAAAGTTTACACACACACACACACATTCGCACACACACACACACACACATTCGCACACACACACACACAGTCAGTGTCTGGGTAGCCCAGGCCTCGGCCCTCCTCTGCCTTGTTCTAGAGGGACTTAACAAAGACCCGTGCTCGTCTCAACCGTACACACACTTGATCTGAGTTCTGGGTCAAAGGGCAATGTACGTTGGTGTAATTAGTATGGCCAAGTGAGTTTTATATGCACGCAAACAGATGAAGAGGGAGGGGGCTGCAACCTGTTGCTGGGCAAACACACACACACACACACACACACACACCGCCTGCCCGCCAACATTGCAGGAGAGGAACAGATGTGTGTGTGCATTGTCAGTGTGTGCAGACCGTCAGGCACCAGGTGCAGGCTTTGTTTTCTTTGCCTTTGTCTCTGCCGCTCACCCCCCTCCCGCTCCAGTCCTGCCTTCCGTCCCCCCACCCACCCCCACCCTCTCCTTCTGTGGGGACACAGGTGACTGTTGGAGGCTCCAGCTGCCAGCATGCTGCCCCATTAGCTCCATATGGTGGAGATGCAGGAGGAGCTCTGAGCTGGGGGTGGGGGGGCAGAAGGGACAACCCCCAGCCTGGGCAGACGGGCTCCTAAAGAGCTGATGGCTTAACCCTGTTGTTTCCATGGCTGCAGCGTCTGTCCCGCCCACCCCTCCCCCCCACCCCCGTGGGCTTTGTGAGGGTGTTGCTCTGTGGCGGATCCAGCCTTTCAGTCTTTTGTTGTCATGTGTTTAAATGATTTTTTCCAGTCTAGATGAGCTCAAGTGCTTAAAGGGGAATTCGTATATCATCGTAGAAGAAAGGCAGAGCAGCGCTTTTAAATCAGCCATTTGTGTCCGTTGCTCTAACGTTAAGCAGTTTAGCTGGTGGGGGGGGCATGGGGGGGTGGAGTAAATATCTATACTTCATTATGCTGATGGACTTGGTTATCGTTGGCTGAGCGGCGCACGCAAGATCTGGGCTCATCTTGGATCGCTGACGTGGAGGTGTGGGGGGTTAAAGGTCGAGCTTTAAGTACACTTCTTTCAGAATGTTGCACTTCCACACCGCTCATGTGCTTCTGTTATGATCTACGCTCTTATCTCGGTGGGCAGTAGACGAGTCTCATTAAAATCCTGCTTTTCTCATTTTTATTGGACGTAAATGCGTATTCGAAACTGGCTTTAAGCATTGAGAAATTACGCTAGTGAGACTAATTGAAATGTGATGGTTACCTGCTATTATTACCTGTTATTATCCTGCCATATTGAGCTTTTTGGCTCACAACAAACCATCCGTCTTATGACCTGCCTGTGGGGTACGGACATGTCCGCCCCCCTCCCCCCACGGCCATAGGTTGGGTCGCGCAGGCCGGGGCTCGTCTGTGGACGGGCGTGCGGGTGTCGGATAGCCGGCCGGTCCAGCTTTGCACCTGCGCTTGGCCAATCACAGCCCTGCGCTCAGGTTTCCTCGGGAGGCCCAGCGGAGCTAAAGCGGCCGATTTGAATAACAAAAGGCAGGTGGACGCAGCCTCGCTCTGTTTGCACAACAGCCGTGCACACCTGCACACACAAAGGGGGCAGGTCCACACCCACGGACACGCCGTCCGCCCACACGACCCTCGCAGCTCCAGCCGCCAAGCGCTGTAGTGTTCGCCAGTCTTTATCAACCCTGCTTATTTCTCATCTGTTACTTACACACACACACACACCGGGGGCCGTCTCACTGCCTCTCATCCGCACGCACACGCGATCGATTCTTTCATGGCGGATAGTGAGAGTTTGTTGTCCGCGCAGCACTGTGATCGGGAGATGTTGGAAGTGTTTTGCTGAGCAGATCGTGCTGTTCTGTGCTAACGGCGGTTCTCTTCCTGCGTGTTCTGCACACGTTATTGCCCTGATCGACTCGTACCCCAGCTGTGCTGCAAACGTGTGTGTGTGTGTGTGTGTGTTTACATAGTACATGCACATCTTCCAAATGTGGCAGTCCCAGGTGCACTAGAGGCTTCATGCTGGGCAGATGTTCTCCCAGAGGCTCCCCTGATTGCCAGGTGGTTTATCTGACAAAAAATGTCTATAAATCCCTGGAGTCTTACTCTTCTTGTGAGTCTCCCCAGTGTTTTGTACTAGTCGCTTCCGAGACGCTTTGATCGGCTAAAGACGGCACTGGACACAGAGGGTGTGTTTACAGCTCTTCACACTGTGCCACGCAGCATTACCTTTGGGTCACGGTGGACTGATTTCTGCGTCAGTTTGAGGAGAATGGGAGGATGTTTGCACAGGCCCAATCTGCTCTATCCTCTCTCTCTCCATCTCTCTCTCTCTCATTTGGTCTTGTTCCTCTATTCCTTCCTTCCTGCGTCCTGGGTGGAGAAGAGGACACTGGGAGGAAAGAATAGAGGAATATACATATGAAATAGGGGGGGAAATGTATATTTCATGCAGTCGGGCAAAAAGATGAGCAACTGTGAGAGGTGCGTTTGAGGGAGTAGGGCTCAGGTGTGTGTGTGTGTGTCGGTCACACCTGTGACTGTCATGGTTTGTTGGGTTAAGATGATTTAATTTGCTCCCTCTTGTTACAATAGATTTGTCCATATTGGACACAGTGCCTGCTTTTCCCCTGCATGCTATAATTGCTCAATGAGTTATCTTTGTTCATGGGTATGGGAGTAAAACATATGGCTGAGGAGCTTTGACAATTGCATTAAAATCATTTTACTCTTCATTGCTAAGCAGACAGTCCTCTTTTAAAACCGTACTCAGTTGATCTCCCTCACAGACGCGCATTCACCCCATTAGTCTCAATGAATAAACGTTGAACAAAATGTCCCTTTCACAAAGAAAAGCCCATCAATCTATGAAACGTTGTCTCATGAGAAGCGTTTCATGACCTTTGACAGCTCGATCCGTGCTCGTCTATTAGCTGCTATTCTAAAAGCGGTTCAGTCTTCTGATAGACTCGGAATGGAGCCGACGACTCCTCGTGGCTCTTTCTACGACAATCGTTCCTCTGATCTACGACTGTTGAGCCTGGTGGTCTATTGAAAAGCAGAAAGTATGTGTTGAGCTTTCAATGGCTTTTGTGAAGGCTAGTTAGTGAGCGTGAAATAGCCTAGCCGCAGGTTTCTTGGGGGGGGCTGGTTTTGCAACAGAGCTCAATGTTGCGCCTATTCTTCTCAAAGGACAAAGCTTTGCTCATTTGCACTTCAGCTGTGGGACCTTCATGGTTCTCAAGAAGGAGCAGAAGACATCTGGTGTCCACCATCCGTGGGAGAGGGGTTCCTCATGGCCGAGTGTTGGGCCCAACAGAACATTTTTGTGTTTTGTGATATGATCCAGAGGCGTATGACAAATCAACGTATTCAAAAAAAAATATTTGGACGTTTAACGAGACCTGAAATTGCTTCGATATTTTCATGACACTATTGCTGTAATACATTTTATCCCAAACTGGAATTGCATAGCAATATGAATATTTGCACCAGTTTCTGTTAGCCTTGTTTTCTTTGGTGGTTTCTTGTGACAACCCAAAAATCCTCTCCAGAATGATGAGAGAAGAAATATATGAGATTTCCATGGGATAAGCACTGGAATTGCTCCATCTGTTCCTTGTACTGGATTTATGGCAGATTGCAGAGATCTTTCCGCTGCCAGTGCATTTGCCACGTAGCAGGCAGTGTGTTTTTCGAAGCTTATAATAAAAATTTAAGAATTGTATTGAACGTTTTTGAAGTAATCCGTCTCACTCCCTCCCTATTCCTCCCATTCCCTCTCTTCGTCTCTTAGACAGTGGAGAGAAGAAGGTTCCTGCCATGCCCGGTTCTCCAGTGGATGTGAAGACTCATTCCAGACCGGTGGTATCGGCCATGCCCCCTCTCCCCTCCATTAACCCCAGTGGGCCACGCCCTGTTGCCTTTTCTTCCACGGCGTGTGAGTTTTGTTTATGCGCACACACACACACACACACACACACACACAGTGTAGAAGGCACCTGCATCAGTTCTACACTCACCTTTACACCCAGTACTCACTTTTATTGGTCAGTACATTCACATCTGGCAGTTTTTGAAGTTTCTTCTATAGTTTCTTTCATTTAAAGAGGAAGGGGTTCGATTTCTAAAAAAAAAAAAATTAAGCTAGAATCGTGTTAATTTACTGCTTTTAAGCTATACACTGTATGCAATTTTACATGCAATATATGCAGTGTTTTAAGATATATTTTCTTTTCCTTCCGTATATTTCCTTTTCTACAGTGACCAATGGTATGAACCACTCGCCTCCCACCCTCAATGCTGTCCCCTCACCACCCCAGCGCTACAGCAATGGACCCTCCTCTTCCTCTTCCTCCTCACTGGCCAATCAGCAGCTTCCGGCAACGTGCGGCGCCAGGCAGCTTAGCAAGCTGAAGCGCTTCCTCACCACACTGCAGCAGTTCGGCAACGACATCTCACCTGAGATCGGAGAGAGTGTGCGAAGCTTAGTCCTCGCCTTGGTGGTACGTACGTACGGCCGCACGCGCCAGCCTGCATGTGTGTGTGTGTGTGTGTGCGCGTGCGTTCTCCTGTGTGCGCGCGTGTCCGAGTTTGACAAAAATATTCTAGTGCTTTGTTTTCAGAAACATGTCAAGTTGCTGTATAATCCTCCTACAGAATTCAACAGTCACCATAGAGGAGTTTCACTCCAGACTGCAGGAGGCTACTAACTTCCCTCTCAGACCCTTCGTCATCCCTTTCTTGAAGGTAAAATGGCAGTCACTGCTTCCTTCTCTGACACGACGCGTCCCCTCCCCCCTCCACACACACCGTTCTGGTTCTAAACTCGCCGCGTCCGACCTCACGCGCACGCGCTCCGTGCTTCTTCGCCGCGTAAGTTCCCAGCATGCCATAGCTCCAAACTCTCGACAGTGGGACAGAGAAACTCAGGCAGCATGTGCTGAAAGACAGATCTGAAGGTCTGATGTTCGTTGAAGCCATCTGTCTGTTCTCTGCTTGGTGTCCCCCGCTTATCTCAGCGTGACCAAGGCCAAAACTCTGTGAAAGCTGGCGATGCTGCGATCGTGCCAGTTCCCTTGGAGTAAATGTTTAATCCTGCAGATGAAAAGGGCCTTTAAGCACTGCTGATGCCTTTTGTATCATTTCAAATGGTCTGGTGAGGTGGGGGAGTGGGAGGGGTTGGTGGGGGGTGGGGGGAGATGGACAGACTTTCAAAAGGACCGTTTTTAGTCAGCCGTATAAAACAATATGGAACGCCTAGAGAGCGGATCCCAACTTCCCATCTCGGAGTTCGTCTAGAAGGCGGGCGGACCGTGCGGAAGTACGAAATGAGGCTGTAAAATGTTCCGCTTCTCTGCGAGACACATGGGCTCCAGCTTAGACGAACACGGGCGTCCGGGGTGGGGCAGGGCCTCGTCAAAATGACGGTTAGCACATGTGGCGTCAGGAGAGCTGGAGAGAGGAAGTTAATTAGGTGCAGTGTGGTCTTAATTAAAGGGGGGGGGGGTAACGAAAACGCGTCCAGAAATGTTGAATTGATTTACAGGGCACTTACCGGACTGGGTTGGGGTCAGGTCAGGCTTCAGTCAACTTTAACCTTTACCTCCAGGTAGGGGTTAGACTTGGGTTAATCATTTACTTAGTAGTCTTGTACGCAGACAGATTCACTCATCGTGAGCTCTTTGTATGTCCTTTATCGGTGAGCTGCATTGGTACTGACAGAGATCAGCTCCTCTGTGATCAGGGTGACTATCCCAATAACTTGGTCCACATACCAGGCCCGTGCAAGGAATGTTTTGGGTCTGTTTTGTCTCGACTTGACACCTTCACAACGCCTCCCCCTGTCTCTGGTGTTTTCACCTGGCAGATTTAATGTGCGTTTAGTCTGGAGTCGGCGGTGCCAGCAGTAGTCTGGAGGGGGTAGTAATGCGAACCAAGCGTGTTTCGGAACGTCGGGTCAAACCCCCCCCCTCCCCAACCATCAATCAGAGACCAAATCCAGAGGCCAGAGTCCCAGAGACATGGGTTGCTCTGCGGTTGAGAGTTAGATCCTGACTCTCGGGTCCCTGTGTGCGTTCGTGGCTAATCGAAACCATCGTAGAGGAAAAGACTAAACTCGCTGCAGATCTGTGGCCTGAAGAAACTTTCTGAAAAACAGCCAGTCCAAAGAACCTCCCTCCCACAGCTCAACATGGATCAAGTTCAGAATCAGGATCCCGAATCCGGGCGCCCGACCGGCAAGGCTCAGACGCGATCGTCTGCTCCCGTAGCGTCTTGGAGCCTGATCCACGTATGTGTGTGTGTGTGTGTGTGTGTGTGTGTGTGTGTGTGTGTGTGTGCGTGCGTGCAGGCGAACCTGCCGCTGCTTCAGAGGGAGCTGCTGCAGTGTGCGCGGGCGGCCAAGCAGACCCCGGCGCAGTACCTGTCCCAGCACGAGCACCTGCTGCTCAGCACGGCCGCGCCCTCCCCCGCCGACTCCGCAGAGCTGCTGCTGGAGCCCAGCGAAGGCAAGAGGCACAGCCCCAACAGGTACGCACACACCCGCGCGAGCGCCGCCACGGTTACCGCCGAGCGCCGCTGCCGAGGCCGCCGGCCCGCTTTGCCCTCGTCGTTTCCAACGGACCCTTCTCCAATCAGAGGCAAGGAGAACGGTTTCCACGAGCGACCGCCGGCGCCTTTGGAGCCTCCGGCCAAGCGGATCTGCACCATCAGCCCCGCCCCCAGACATAGCCCCGCCCACCCCATTCCGCTGCCCGCCCAGATCCACCCAACCCCGCCCCCTCTCCAACACTATGCTCTGGATGACATCGCCACGCCTCACCTGTACAGAGAGCCACACCGCATCCTGGAACTCCGGGAGCTGAAGGAGAGAGGACGTCTGCCAGGTAGACCACGCTCGGATATATACGTAGTGTTTTTGAAGCTAACTGAGGTTAACTGATCCATAATGTTACGGACAGTAAACAGAGGCAGAAAGAAGAGTAAAAGAGTGAAGGTTTAAGTAGGCGGCCATTGGCAGTGAATCATCGTTTTTTTTTTTTTTTTCTTTAAAGTTGGATGGGGAGTCTTGAGTGCCTGCCAGTCTCATTAGCACCATACTTGACCTTAGCTGGAGTCATCTGAGAGCAGCATGTGAACAGTATAAGGACCAGAAACTGGCTAGTCGTGTGTGTGTGTGTGTGTGTGTGTGTGTGTGTGTGTGTGTGTGTGTGTGTGTGTGTGTGTGTGTGTGTGTGTGTGTGTGTGTGTGGGTGGGCATGCAAGCATGTTGTTAGAGCTTTATATCCATCCTTTACTTTGTTTAAAAGTGGCCTACTCTACTCAGCCAGAGCGGCTCCTGAAGGAATGTCACTGTGTGTGTGTGTGTGTGTGTGTGTGTGTGTGTGTGTGTGTGTGTGTGTGTGTGAGGGTGTATTCTGACAGCTGAGTTCCAGATGTGGTTTGTGAGTGTTGTGGTCCCTCGCCATCTGTTTTCCATCAGAGACATCCCCCCCCCCTCCTTCATTTTATTTTTTTCTTCCTTTGTGATGGTCTTTCTGTCGCTCTCCCTCTTTCTGCCTCAAACTTTTGGTTTGAATGCTTCTGTAGACAAAATGTTCCCCGTTCTGATTCTCCATGCGTTGTTTTTTGACATTTTTTTGTTTTGTGGTCAGGCAGTAACGGAGGCTACCCTGAGGAGCCGGTGGACCACAGGCTGACCGACAGAGAGTGGGCAGATGAGTGGAGACACTTGGATCATGTAAGAACTGCTTATGAGTCAATAATGCCCACTTAGGTCTTTGCTCCTCTACACTTTTGACCGGCCATCCATCAAACTGAATGCATGGAGCAGAGCCTCTGTGTATGAGGGGTGTCTGGGTGCTTATAGGGCAGCCAAACACGTGACTCTGTTCTCCTCGCTCGGTCGGGTTATTAAAGACGTATCAAATGATCCTAAGCAGTATAACCTCTTGCACATGTGCATTAGGAGGAATGCTAATGAGGGCATGAGAGGAATCAACCAATCATTCCAGTGTCTGATGGACAGTAGAGAAGCCTTGGCTGATCTCCGCCGCCCGGCGGGTGCGGCGTGTTGTTGAAGTGCGTGGCGGCTTTTAAGGAGCGTGTGCTGTGCGTGTGCAGGTGCTGAACTGCATCGTGGACATGGTGGAAAAGACGCGGCGCTCCGTCAACGCGCTCCGCCGCTGCCAGGAGTCGGACCGCGACGAGCTCAACTACTGGCGCCGCCGATCCAGCCAGCAGGAGGGCCCTCGCAAAAGCATCCCCGCCCCCGCAGGCCCCGCCCCCGGCCCCGGCCCCGGCCCCTTCCCCAAGCCCCACAGCCCCCTGGCGGCGGAAGGTCTTGGCAACGGTGAGTCACCCCGCACGGCAATGTAGCGTCCATGCTTGTGTAGGGGTCGAGGATTGGGATTTCGATTTATTCCCCCCCGCAAAGGACGTTGTGTTTAGAAATGAGCGACACGTTCTGCATACCCTCGACCGCCATCGTATCCCGTTTCTCGCAGACTACAGCAGCGAACGCGACAAGCACCCCCTTGTGGCGAGCAAAGGTATTGCTGCAGGCCCAGCCCCCCCCATGCTGCCCAGCTCTGACTAATGCGCACGGCTGTGTGCGTGTGCGTGCGTGAGCGTGTGCCCGCCTCCCTGCGGGCCTGCTGAGTGAGCAGGTGCTGCACGCTCCTGCCCAGGCTGCTAGGCTAGGAGAGTGTGCCGTTTGAGGCCAGGCTCCTGGCTCCCACTCACCAGCGCCATCTGGGATCGGTCCCTGCCCAAAATCCCAGCCGCCATCCTCCTCCCGGCTGCTCGCCACACACCCCTCCACCTCCCTCTCGCCTTCCTTCAAGTGCCCACAGCCCTCCTTGCCAGTGGCTTCTTTTTATGCTCGGTACTGGATTCTGGTGTTGATGTGTGTGTTCTCTCTCTCTCTCTCCCTCCCTCCCAGATCCTCAGCGGGAGATCTCTCTGCATGCTGGCCCTGGCTACGTGCCTGATGAGATCTGGAGGAAAGCTGGTAAGGGCGGCAACCCAGATGCACCCTGGGAAACCTGTTTACAACCCCCTCCTCCAAACGCACCTGTTCACTCACTTTTAACAGATGAATTAGACCTTCATAAACATCACGTGTACACCCTGTTAGTATTTCACTCCGTGCTACTGATTTAGATACTTTTAAAGTGTCGACCGTTTTAATAAGTAGCCCCGTTCATCATGAAAGGCGAATGTGTTAGAGTAGCTGATGTGGCTCAGATCAACCTTTTGACCTTTGCCCCCCCTGTACTACAGAGGAAGCAGTGAACGAGGTGAAGCGGCAGGCCATGGACGAGGTGCAGAAGGCCGTAGCCGAGGCCGAGCAGAAGGCCTTCGAGATGATTGCGGCGGAGCGAGCCAAGATGGAGAAAACCCTGGCGGAAGCCAAGAGGAAGGCCACGGAAGACGCCATCCAGGTCATCAACGAGCAGGAGGACTCCAGCGAGGTAGCGTCCTGCCCGTCCCTTCTGTCATCCCGAGGGCCTCCGTGTCAGTTTATCACGCATGCGGATAGTGGACATTTTTTTTTTTTTTGTGTGTGTGTGTGTTGACTCACTCTCACACCTCCCTCTCTCCCTCCATCTTCCTCTCTCCTCCCCTCAGTGCTGCTGGAACTGTGGGCGGAAGGCCAGCGAGACGTGCAGCGGCTGCAGCGTGGCGCGCTACTGCGGCTCCTTCTGCCAGCACAAGGACTGGGAGCGCCACCACCTCATCTGCAGCCCCGGCCTGCAGGCACAGCCCAAAGCCGGCTCCGCCCACAGCTCCCGCCTCCTGGCCAAGGCCCCCGAGGCCGGCCCCACCCACAGCCCCGGCCTGGAGAAGACGTCCGGCACCTCCCGGGCCTCCACGCCTCCCACCCCCGCCTCGGCCTCCACCCCGGACGCCAACGGACACTAGAGAAGGGAGCCGGAGAGAGAAGGACAGGAGGCAACTAATGATGGCTGTCGCACGACTGATCAGCAGGAAGTGGACCGTTTTAATGTGTCGAAAGACACAGGAAGTATATCAACTTACACAGGAGCGCGAGTGCTCAGAAGTCATACGATTGGCTGGAGGATGCTTTGCCGAGAGCTCTCGTCGTTTTGACAAGAAGACGGTCGGGATCGTTTGAGTTTAAGCTTTTTCGTTAAAGAAAGCAAACGAAACAAAACTTTATTATTTTTTGTGCCATTTACATTTGCACCCCCCCCTCCTACCCCCATGTTATTTATAATATCTTGTGTTCTTCACATAAAGAACGCTTTTGACGAGACATTTAGTGGCAGCTGCGTCTCCTTCGCGCCTGTTTACCGCCGCTGCTCCTTCTCCCCACACGGGTCTCGTGGTCCATCCTGAGTGTGCATGTGTGTATATGTGCACTTCCTGGAATGTCCCCAATGCATGTCTGTACTGGAGTGCGTGTACAATATCGGAGCAACAGAGAGGAGCCAGGATGCGAGTTACCAAAGTTGCAGTCCGGAGGCGTTACACATCTGTATGTTTCGATTCATGATTTGGAGAGACCCAAAATGACGATCTGCTTTTTTTGTGTGTGTGTGTCTAACCGTAAGAAGTTTAAAAAAAAAAAAAGGCACGAATGGAACACAGACACAACAGGACAATGAAATGACGATGACCATGCATGGACCTGCTGTTTCTGTGTTGAGCATGGCTACCAAAACCCTGGTCCCGACAGACCAGCCTGCATCAGGACGTTTACCTGTGTTGAGCAAAACACAATCTCCAGACTAAACAATGTGAATAGAAAATTTCCACAAATGTGTCATAGGGTGCTTCGTATGCAGTCCTTGGGCCATGACCCTACAAATCTCTGATCTTGTAGCCACTGTTAGAACATAAAATGGCACCCTTCACATGATTTTGAGGGGTGTTTTTTTTTTTTTTTTTTTTTTGAGAAAATCTTTTCCAGTCGCAGAGAAAAGTGAGTGTTACCAAGAGCCAAAGTAGGTCATTCTGTGCTCTAAGTGTGCTTTAAATGTCTAAAATTTCATTACTGTCTCAAATTTGCACCAAACCTGTGACCTGGCTCAGGGAGAACAGTTCCCGCACAGCCACTGAAAACAGACTACATTTTCACAACAACCTCGATGTATCCAACAACATATTTTCGCAGTTCTCAGAGTAACTTGCGAAATCTGGGAGGGTGGAGTTTGAAAATTGCTCTCATTTTGGTTGTAAGATCCACAAGCCTTGTGACATTAATAAAACGGCTTCAACGCGATGCTACAGTTTTATGAACTATCGAGAATTCACCTCGGATCAGTTCTGGGGTTTATTTTGCTTCCGCGGAGTACTTTCACAAGTACCCACTGGAGTGATTCCTTCAACTCCGCTTGATACCTTAATGCAGTGGCTGAAGGTCTAAGATGCGTAGTGTCCGAGCCTCTGATGGGGGAGATGTGACATGGTACAAATGACTCAATGTCATGAAAGGAAAATTGCGTACCAGGGGTCATCAGTGCTAGGTTTACGTACTGCTCTGTGAAACTGTTCTCTGGTGTTGCCTGTATGTGTTGCAACTCGAACTCTTCTGAATCTCAGGAGCATGTTGTATGTATATAGGATTACGTTATTGTCTCATTTGGAGAGGGAAAGATTTGAAGGTTTTTTTTTTTTCCATGTTTATCACCAACTACCTTCTTTTCATGTGATGTAACAAAGAATTCCATTATTTTTTCATTTTGAAATGACTCCTGTAAAATATGATTATGAGCAAAGGAAATCTGTATTTTGTGAGCCACATTTCATTAAAGAACTTTTTGTTTTCTCATAAGACACAAAGAGAATATTGGTATGATGTAGGTAACATGAAATAAATAAATGAACACATTTTAATGTAGTGTATTTATAGTAACAACAGTTTACTGTATGATTGTTTTACTTGTGAGCTTGAGTCTAAAGAAATACTAATTATAATTTTCAAGGAACACGCTTTAAAATATTGAAAAATTAAGCAGAGGCATATATAGTTTGTAAGGTTCATGTTATACTACACAACCTCTATCATTTTCAGTCTCGTTGGATGCAAATGAGTAAGGCATAAAGCTGAACGACTGTGATTCATAGTTAAGTGCTCAGATTCAAAAGACTAGAAATCTTCCAGTACAGTAAGATGCTCCAGGTGCATCTAGCGATATTTACTATGTACGTGGAGCGATATAACTATAGCCACCAGGTGGCAGCATCACACTGCACCCTAACGTCATGTGAGTCCACTGTATACACGATGACATTCTCAACCTGCATTTGTCATTACCTAAACTTTTACAAGAAAAACAAAACCTTAAATTCAAATAACTAAACCTCTGGAAACCACCCTCTAACAACAATTCTAAGTATTATGTTTCGTCTTCATTCATGTGTTCATGTAGATAGAAGAAACGGGAGAACATAGAGACACAGCGGACGTATTTATTCACCTCTAGTCCTAGTACAGAGAGCGAGTCTCACAGCCAGTTTAACTCTACATCGATACAGCTCTACCGTAAACCTTCTATTTGCTGCACCTTGTACTAGTCACATTATAACGTAATAGAAACGTCAACTTATGTATATACTCTACACTAAATGGCATGATCAAGTTTTCCATACATTTGTGAAATCCACACATTATGATGAAGCAGGCCTCCAGAAAAAGTGCTTTTCATCGCACAGGTAGAGAAAAACGCACCATAATAATCTGGCTGTAATTATAAACTGGGACAGCCAGCCACTTAAGGAATGAAGTGATGAGATGTGGATAATCTAATAAACACAGGATTTATGCTCTAGCCTACATCTGGAGTGGTCAAGTAAAATGTTACTGAACAATTAACCATGTTCCTTCTGACTTTATGTAATCAGTTTAGAACATTGCAAGAAAATAGAGATGGATAAAAAACTTTAAGTAATTAAGATCTGATTTGGTTTGAAGAGCTGAATGAACATATGGCAGACTTGAAAATTTGTAGTTGTTACTGGCCTATATAGTAGCTGCTAAGTCTTTTTCAGTTCAACAACATGAGTCATCGCTCTCTTGCATAATTACCCTGCAAGGCTCCGTCCCAGAATTATCCACAATTAATGTCACAGTGGAAGGTGTATCATCTGAATTGTAGTACATAGTCATATCACTATGTATTATGGCTCAGTTTGCTAGATTCTATGCTCAAATGAACTTTGTAGGAGGTCATTCCCTACATACCCACAGCTATCCACTCCCACGCCACCACCATCAGGATGAAGATCACAGTACACAAACAAAATGTTATCCCTCACCGATCAGACAAACTTCACACATTATGATATAATTACACATGGCAATAATTGAGACATTTCAACTCACAGGAGCTGAGATGAACCTGCCTGCAAAGTAGACGTACGTGAATGTTCTCCCCACGCACGGCGAGGAGGAAGGTTCAAGATGGGAAGCTCTCACCAAGCATCAGAACTGGCAATTGCAGAAGTTAGTTGCATCCTGGTCTCCAAGACTACACACCTACAGCTAGTGTCCACCTCCATCCAACACCTCCATCCAACACCTCCATCTGGAAGGCTTGTGAGAAGAAAGCCCAATTGGTCCTCAGACATAAGCAGCTGGAGTTCACTACACTTCAGTGTCACTTTGATTGGGAGCAGCTTCTATGAGTGTATAAATGACTCACAAAACCAAGTCCTCAGGACTGAATGTATAAAATCGTGAAGGGCTTTGTTTGGAAAAATGCCAAATGTGATCCCAGGCAATGGCTTTGTTTCGTGTTTGTTATTCTTTTATTGACACTTTCCTGGCTCTGAGAATAGCCATAGTGCTCTGGTAACAGGCCCTATTTTACTTCCATTTTGTTTATGTTAATCTGTCAAACTCTGCTGTTTGATTGGATTATTTACGATAGATCGTTCACCCCTTAACCAGTCACAGGATCCCAGCAACAAAGCTTAGCCAATCATATTTAAGGAGACCATTATCTTTGCCCACACATTTGCTCATTATCCCAGTGACATCCTTCATGTGTAGAAGATGTAGAAAATCTACTTGAAGCTCGAGAAGCTACTGGCATGGCACAGAAAGGGGTGACTAATTCCCTAAATTTAGGAAACCGTATGTTAAGTCAGTCTGTTGAAGCCAACACCACAAAGCAAACACAGAACAGAAATAGCATGGCTGGATGGAATCTATCCCTTCTAGATTTTCACCTCCACCTATTTTGCCAAGTCCATCAGACACAACTGTCACAAACTGTCAGAAAGCCTATTTTGTTTTTAATCAAGCAAATGCACACACTTCACACCCCAAAGGATAGACAGTCTGGCATTAAACCAAAGCAAGACTTTGGTTACTGTGTGTGTGTGTTTATTCCTCTGTAACCAGATACTTATTTCAAATTTGATTGCACTGGTACCAAATGCTGTTCTGTTATTTTCATGTAATCCAGAATCCTTTGTCATTTCTGCCTATAAAAGGCAATGCAGGTGAAACACAGATCAATATGGACCAAGCAGAAGTTCCAAGCAGGTGAATAGGGAAACTTGCAGAGTCCTTTCAAAAGAAATGTAGTCAGTTAACATCAGTTCTTAAAATCCTGAGGGCTTTCTGGAAGGGGAACTTCATTACACAACCATTTCTCTCTCTCTCTCTCTCTCTCTCTCACACACACACACACACACCATTTCTGAGTCCCCAGGCACACATTGTGTCCAAGAATAAATGTCATTTCCAATATCCCCATCCTCATGCAGTCATGCCACACCCTTCTACCTCTCACTCTCTTATTCTCTCCCTCTCATACACCAGAAACATACTGTGGGAATATATTGGAGCCTTTATGATATATGTCCCTGTGTCTCTGGCTGTCCAATTCTTCACTAACAGCAGGCTATAACAGGGTTCTGTTGCCATTTTCACAATATTTGCCGCATCATCAGTTTTGGAGGATGAGAGCATCGTCGTGATGACATGCGTGATTACCACCGATAGAGTTTCTGCTCGCCCAGGGAACAGAAAGAGAGGCACACACCTAGGAAGTGCTGTCATAGCCAGATAGAATGGACAGAATTGCAGAGAGGAGGGAGAGAGATGGAGGGAGGGAGAGGGAGGAAGGAGGGAGAGAGTAAGGTAGAGACAGATAGAGAGAGAGAGAGAATGTACTTGGGTACAATACATACCTGGCCAGTGAGAAAGAATGACAGGAAAGAAGAGAATAAGAACATGTGATGGGGCAGAAGCAGGACTGGTGCTATCTTGCATGGGTTCTTCTGTGGATATTTGCATATTTTTTTGAGAGATATAGTAATCTTCACTCATACAGTTGGGCACAGCAGACAAAAGTCAAATAAAGAGAATTTACAAATATCACTTCTAGGGAAAGGCTCACACACGCAAAGCTTTATTAGCCCGATTAATGCATATCTTCATTGCTTCGTGTTTTGACATTAAAGGTGTTTGCTGCGATTAATATGTCAATCTCTCTCTCTCCCTCCCCCCGACACCCACACATGCACACTTTACAGGCACATCACATACGCACACATTATATTAAAAGGCAGCAGGAAGTGTCATCATATGTATAACTGGGTTTGTTCCGGATGCCTGGTACATCTTCAGCGTCTGACATTTCTATTCTCAAAGCTCAGTAGCCCAAATATTTTACCATCTATCATAATCTGACATTTATGCTGGGCCAATACTCAGTGGAGCTCTAAACACACTGACTATAAGATTAGCTTTATGTCAATTTCACTGAGAAAAAACTGAGTGGTGTAAGCATACAAATAACCCCTTTTTCCTGGAGGCTGATAATGAAACGTGTCTACGAAATTATTTTAAAAAGGCTGAAGCCCTCCTTGACACAGTCTTCAAAATGGAAGCTCTTAGAAGATCGCTCTCAAAAGACCCTGCGTCTTTCTGTCAACTGTAACCCGGTTGAGCTCATTAGTTATGGCTGGTTGCTTCTAACTAGAAACGCTCATAAATATCATCTCCAGTACAGTCAGGGTCAAACAGAGGCGCGAGTGATTCCGTGGCAAACGGCACTGTTCTGCATTTCGTCGGCCGCTCTAGTCTTAACCTGTTAGCGAGACTTCAACTTCATCTTGGGACAGTTCTCCAAGTTTGACTCATCTTGTCAAGACTTTTGACACTCCACCTCAGCACCGACAATTCTATAATTCCACACCAAACTGCAGCAGCTTGTTAGCTAGATGACGTCTGTGAGGGCTCCACTTAGCCCTGCTGACACGGAGCTATAGAGGCACTGTACTTTGTTTGTGCTTAAGAAACCACCACTGCAGACATGTTGTGATATTTATGTAGAATCTGAGAGAGCCAGCCTGTGAACATACGCTCATGATGTCACGAACCTGTGGAGCCAACACAGACCCGCAAGAAAACAGCACAAGAGAATAAACAGTGACCAGGCAGTACACAAATGATGTGTATTTTATTTCTTGTTAGATGCTTAATACAGTGGATGTACATCTCAAATAAATACTTAAATAAATCTGATTACATTTCCTTAGGTCAAGCAATTAACACAACATATGCAGTTTCTGATGTGTGTAAAAGTATAAGAGGACAAATGAATTCAGTAAATCCGTTGCCTTTGCGTAAATTAGCTAGTACTGATGATGACTTGGGGACACCAACATATCGACTGAGGAGCTACAATGCAGAGTTCCACATAAGGACTACTCTATCCACAGAACCACACATTTTGATCTTACCTTTAGAAAGAGTCACCTTGAGCAAGCAGGGTTGGATTAAGTCAACGATGTCTGAAACAAAAAGCTTTAACAAGCATGCAATCTTTAACAGTTAGCCTTGTTTTTTTTTCTTTTTTTTTCATAAAATGGATACCCCAAGAAGCAAAACACTTAATCTGAAGTTGTCAAAGTAAGTAGTAGCACTCTTCCTTTCCACATATGTATTGTATTGGGTTTCCTAATCTGTAAGCGGTTTCCACATCAAAGCCAAGTTAACTTCAAATGCTTTAGCCTCCTGTTTGTGCTGAGAGAAGTCATTTTGAATTTCTACACATGCTAGAGAGAGATGTGAACCATGCCTGCTTGATGGTTCTGTTTTTTTTGTTTTTTTCATACAGGCTGACTGTGAAATGGACCGAAGTGAAGCCGTAAGGTGCCGTCAGGTTCAGACTCGTTTCTCCTGAACTCAGATGAACCCTCCCACCCGCAGGGTCTTTTGGGGATTCCATATCTCCTCCTCCTTCTTTTAAGATGGCGATTGCATATTGCTTTTTTAAGGGTTAATTGTTTGTCATGATCCACCAGGATGCTGAGAGAGAGAGAGAGGGGGAGGAAGAGAGAGGGAGACAGACAAGAGGGAGAAAAGAATGCCGCAGTGAGAGAGCAAGAAAAAGATGAACACCGTAAAGAGCAGGTATCAATCTGTTCATATCTGGTTCTTTTTCATTTGAAACGTAATGTGATGACTGACTGCGAGACTGAGAGTTGAACCTGTCTAACCCCCTTTAACACATACCGGGCATAAGCATGGTAGACACCAGTTCAGGATCTTCCAGCATGTCTATGATGCACCGTTGGAAAGTCTTACTTGCTTCAGACTGCAGGTAACTGAGAGAAACAAGACATATTCAAACCACATAGTTTTTATATTTTTAGATCATAACAATATTCCTTTCAACAATTAAAAGTCACTTAAGGGCTTCAGTAACAAAACAGATCCATGAGTGTAACACAGGGAGCAGCATCTCCTAGGAAATGTAGCATTTGCTCATTATGACAGAGTGCCTTTTAGATCTTGCAGGGTACGAGCAATCACTACATAACAGCTAATATGCATTCAAATATGCACTCAAATATGCACTCAAATACACACTGACAGACTTCCTCTCATAGCCAGGCTTTAAGATTCACACACACACCTCATCCAGGAGATGCGATCTTGCCAGAACTCATATATTATGTAGCAGCTCTTCTCCGGCAGCTTCTGGATGGACACGCTGTGGAGAGATGGGCTGATGAGGTTCTCTTCTAATCAAGCTCTAGTGGCTGTGTCAAATCACACAACATGCATTTCCTCAATCTTTTCCTGTTTTTTTTTCTTTCTTGGTGTGCTGTGACACTTGAATGTGTAGCACTGGCTACAGTTGTTTCCACCATACACTTTCTGCTTGGTCATGCGCTATGTCTATTGATCATTTGAGCTGGAAGAATTCCCCTATGGCCAAAACACCATTAGAAGTACTTTAGTGGAATCATAAGCCATCTGTTACGGACACACTGTCATGAAGAATGTGGACGGAGTTCAACTTCGAATTGTAGAAAGTCATCCGTGTTACTGGTTTTTGGTTTGACTTACAGCAAGTTTAATGAGCCAAATTTGGAGGAACTATAAAAGCTATAAGCTGAAAGAAGATGGCTGCTATTTCACTGGGTGCAACAACGCATACATCTGTGACATGTGGGTCTTTTGGGGTGGTTTTGCTCCAAAGCTCAGTTTCTTCATAACTCTTCTAAAACACATTGCCTTTTTCATTTCCGTCTTTCACCTCAATTGCTTTGATTATCAGAGTATCGCACTAAGGTTTTTATCCGCAGAGGTCATAGTGCATATGTGTGTGGGTGATTGCGTGGGCATGTGGGTTCTCACTGAAGGTTGTCACTCTGGTTGGTAGTGGAGTCAGCATAGCTTTTCAGGGCCTTTTGAAACTCCTCAAGGTTATCCTCTGTGACTCTCATCTGCCTCTGGACCAACAGAATGTTCTAGATAGAAAAAGGACAGAAAGTTTAATGGGAGATGGGGGGAGAGAGAAGATAAGGCTTCCACGCACACTGAACAAACCACAGCTGGTGACAGAGTGAGAAAGACAGGGAGGAAGCACTGAGATAAATACATTTAAGAACAAAGTCCGTGTCCCTCAAAGACTTTTGAGCAGAAGAATGAACCTGCATTCTTTGTGCTCCCATCTAATCAGCATAGACAGTCTGGCTGGCAAGAACGTATGGTTTGTAAGGCGTCCATGGGAATATTTGATGTTTCTGTTGGCTCAGGAGAGGCGGCACTCACTGATTTATATGTGCTGGCCAGAGGATCCTCTTTCAAGGGCTCCAGCTTTGGACTCTGGACAGGAGAAAGAAAAGACAAAAGACCGACTTTGAAAAGTGTTTGCCTGCCACCACCATCAACCTCTGGGCTATCAGGATATCCTTAAATTTAAGAACAAAATCACAGTTCCTCAAAGCCTATTGATCAGAAGAATGAATCTGCATTTTCAGCGTTCCCATCTAATCAGCGTAGACTGCAGTGCTGGCAAGAACCTTAAGAGTAATTTAAGAGGAGTAATTTCGAGAAAATTACTCTTAGGCACGAATAAAACTGGCGAGTGTCACAGACCTATCACATTTGTCATGCCTGCCGATGTCCAAAGAAAAAGACATTCTATTCGTTACCTATTTCATTAAAAAACACATTCACCAATTACATGTATTCTCGTTAACATTTGCATTAACTTTGCTATTTTTCTAAATTGCATGGCCTGACATGCTATGAGGTTGCACGCTGCCTCACTGTCCACTGATTTAATATTTGTTGACAAACTTGCCCTCAATTGATCTTTCTATCATTTATCAGTCAGGGACGTGACTATTGTCAGTGGCTGTCTAGGTGGACATCCTCTCCACCGACACATCACCTAACATATCACCCATTATCTCATGAGCCTTTCACTTAACCTCTTCACATAGCATCCTGCTTTGTGTTTTGGTTTGTTTTTTCCTAACTTCATACTATCGTATCTGTGAACTGACTGTGAAGGGAGTAAATTAAAAGGGATTTCCTGAAAGTAGAGTTACTGAACCACAGTTACTGTATTCATTGGATGCTTTCTAGGTTCCTCAGAGTTGTTACATTCATTCATTCATTATCCGTACCGCTTATTCCCGCTAGTCGGGGTCACGGGGGGGCTGGAGCCAATCCCAGCATCTCCGGGCGAAGGAAGGGTACACCATGGGCAGTTCGCCAGTCCACCACATGGCCAACACGCACACACACACTCACACCTACGGGCAATCTAGAGTGACCAATCAACCTAACATGCATGTGGACTTTACCCGGAGAAAACCCACACAGGCACAGGGAGAACATGCAAACTCCACACAGAGCAGCCCAGGCCGAGAATCAAACCCAGACCGCCTTGCTGTGAGGCGACAGTGCTAACCACCACACCACCATGCCGCCCGAGTTGTTACATCAATTACTTAAATAATTAAGAATAAAACTGCATCTCCAGCCACATCTTTTCAATGGCAAAATGTGTGAGGACAGCTATGCTCCTCATAATTACTCCATCAGGACTCTTCTTCAGGACAAGCATTCTAGAACAGGGCTGTTGCTATTTTTTCTGCCTTTGGGCTTCAGTGAATAATCGTGTCCATCCACTGTGTCCAGGCAACTTCTAAAGTTGCTCTTTTTACCCATAGCCAGTATGAATGACGCTGCCAGACACATCAGGCAGGGACCAAAGCCTTATAAGACATTTCGGGCGCCCGGTGCACGTGTGCGTTTACCGGACGTGCAGATAGTCTTGTCCAGACTTAAAGTGCTCTGCAGTCTTTCAAAAACATCCTCTTGTGAGAATAGATAGGTGCCAAAAATACTATCCGAATAATTACCTGGATACAGGGTATAAAATGGTAGAATATTTATGTTTGTATATTTTATAAGTGAATATTTAGGTCATTAGTGTCTCAGGGAAGAGGGGAGTCTTCAGTCTTTGTTTGAAGACAGCCAGTGTCTCAGCTGTATGTGTCGCAGACTGAATGAGGGAGCAGGAGGCGAGGCGGGTAAAGACAAATCTTTACTTTCCATAATGCCGTGTAGCGACAATGACAAAAAATAAAGAGGAAAGCACCTTAGTGCAGTACACAAACGGAGAAAGTTAGCTAAGCGTGTATGACGCTTTTGAGTCTCTAAAGAACATTGAGGAAGGTGTCCAGTGGAGGCTCCTCCAGTATGGCATCGCATCGCAGACAGTCTCAGGATGTGAGCCCAATGCACAGCACTGGAAGAGTGGACCTACGGGCTTTAAATCATGAACCGAGGGAATTGGGAACAGGTGCATGCAATGACGATATGTGGTTAAATAGACGGGTGATTGGGATGGAAGGAGGGGTGTGTGATGTGTGGGTGTGTGTGTGTGGGCGGGCGGGCGGGCGTCTGTCTCCCTCACGGCTTGGGGCCGGCCTACCGTGACAGTATGGACAGCCAGAGAAAGTGAATTCGACCAACTGTCCTATCTCTGTGCCAGGACATGAATGACTTGATGCATGTCTTCTCTGTGTGTTGAGAGATGGCGGTTCAAGTACTAGGGGGAGCGTGATGGATGGAATATGCTTGCAGGGAAGCATTCAGAACGCAAAGTGTCAATGTTTGATTTGTATGAAAGATTTTAGTTTCTGCTACTCTGTGGATGTAATGTGGATCTAATGAACAAAGGGATGGATGGATGGATGGATGGATGGATGGATGGACGGACGGATGTGGGCAGGCTTGTCACCTGACACTCCAGTTTGTCAATGAGCTGTTGCAGTCTGTTGATTTGAGAGGACCAATGATCATCTGTGTCCACGGTAACACCTGAGACAGAATACACACAAACGGAAAGCAGAGACGAGGTGTTGGATTCTATGCAGGTAAGGACACTACAGGCCTCTATGTGAAGATGGCACAGTGCCTCTGTCTTCTCTGTGCTAAGAGCACCAATGCGTTTAACTGAGCTTGCAGCTTAGCTTCATTCATTTTACCCAGGCTCTGTTCCAAATAGCCTACTACATACTGCACTCAGTAAATACTGCATACTGATTTGGGGCCCAAGAAGTATGGCAGTAGTATGTAGTTGGCTATTTCGAACAGAACCCCATTTTTCCTTGCGCCAAATCCTACCCTTCTTTATCAGGCTAAGCTTCTGTCATTTAACACCTAGCAACCCTAGAGAGCGCAGCAGGCATGCACCTCCTCCAAGACACATGACAGTTTTGCTCTCTTGTACTCCCAACCACAAACAGCTGTAACACGGTCTTTGGTTCAAACCAGTCAACTCTTGGTAGGTTTACTTTTTGTATTTAAATTTTATGTTTTAAGTTCCCAACGAAGGAGAATTAAGTCACCGTATTTTTTCTGTCAAAATAATCTGACTGCTTGCAGTAATATCATGTGCCTTCCTGAGTATGCTTGGGTGGCCAAAGGCAGTTGGTTTGATCACAGAGACAGAACATCCACTGGGTGGGAGATAATATAATATTGCATGTTCACCCCGAGGCTGACTAAGGAGCTTGCGTGTACTTTCTCACCTGATATTGACTTTATACAGAGTTGTAACATGCAGCATTTCAATAAACATTTCAGTGCTACAGAATCCGAAACAGTCCCTCCGCGCTCTTCCAGAAACACACGCGTGTGGTAAACTGAGTGATGAAATTGTGCGTGAATTTTCTCAAACGAATTCTCAGCTGCACACTGCAGTTCAACTACCTAAATGAAACCATCAAATGTCCCTGTAGCAAGTCAAACAGTCATAGATTTTTTTTATTGCACTTACAAAAATACATAACAACCTTTATGTGCTTGGGGGTATTACAATATCAGCATTAATTAAATGTACAAATGGCAAAACTATTTGTGTGTGTGTGTGTGTGTGTGTGTGCGTATGTCTATATATGTGTCTGTGTGTGTGTAACAAATGCAATCAAGTCCACGTCTCCTGGGAAAGTCAGAGCCACCCGTGTCTCTGGACCAGTGTTATGCTCAATTTAATACCGTCAAGGAGGCAGGCAGACAAGGCACATAATGCAGAAGCTAACACTAACTCCAGCACCAGTGCTGCCCGTCAGGCCCAGGCAGGAGCGGAGAAGCAGCATGAGGACATCATCATCATCATTATCAGTAGTCTGGCCCCCACTAGCGCTTAAAGAGCGATCCTAGCGACAATTACAAGTGCATAGCAATTGTACGTGTTGTCGCGCCAACAAACCATCGGGAGACCTGAGCTTTTGGTTGGGAATGAGACACTATGCAGGTGAAGGAAATTATTATTTTTTGTTGCTGAAGATGAAGACTGTGTGGGCGAGGTTGTTACCTGTAGTAAGGATGCCAGAGTATGGGTCTGTGGGAGACAGGCACATATTTTTCTGCACTCGGCGGCCACATTTCCTGTTATTCTTCTGAACAGAGAGATGCTCTGGAACCTTTACCTCAGCACTAGAAACAGAGAGAGAGGGAGAGAATAGAGAGAGGAGACAGATGAAGCAAGTAGGAGAGAATGAGAAAGAAAGAGACAAGGTGGTGGGTGGGGGGCCTGAATGTTTCCAATTGTCACTGTTGTTATTGTTAGCAGGGTTTTCATAGTCACTCCTGTGACTATATGTGCTCGATCGCTTTGGCCACAGTAATGGTAAAGTGAATCAACAAAACTGAAAGGACTGATGGGTAAGAAATGTTTAGAATGGAGGACAGAATGAGATCCATATGATCGGTTGTACATTTCAGTACATATATGTTACGTATACCCACTCACCACACACTTTGAGACCCATTCAGCCTGCACACACATGCTCTGCTCACAGTATTAGTCCACACATCCAGTAGGAGCATATCGTAGGTGTAGAATCACAGCAACCGCAGTCCTGTTGCCAGGCAGATTACGTCAGCCATCACTGTCTCTGACCATAGGAGCCCCTCTGGCTGGTTATCATTTGGGTGGCGGGCCATTCTCACCACAGCAACAAAGTACCACAGGCAAGGAAGTGGCGTTGTCACTGGGGTCCACTGTTATGGACACCAGTGTGTTGCTGGGATTTTCTTGTGTCAGTGCCTCAGAGTGGCCAGCCCCCCAGAAATACCTAGCCAAAAGCAGACCTGTGGCCAGACACAGACCACTGATGAAGCTAGCACAGACAGACGCGTGGCAACAGTCTGGATCAGTAAGCCCAGTTGGAGATGTTTCTAATAAAGTGGGTCATAAGCATCTACACACACCTATGTGCACTCGAAACGGAGATGTGATTCATTAGGGAGCCCGCAGAGAATAGCAGGGATGTTCCAGCTGTTGTTGTGTCTTTTAGATCTTATTGCTGTCTACTTTCTGACCTTAATGTGACAAATGGCTACAGTAAACAGAATCGGGAGAATTGCCGTCAGCGCTGATTTGGAATCTGGGGTTGTCGGGGTGTGTGTGCGCGTGTTTGCTCGTTTATGTGCGCATACGCACATGCATATGTGTGTGTGTGTGTGTGTGTGTGTGTGTGTGCGTGTGAGCGTGTCTTACGATGTGGGGCTACTCTGCTCCTCCACCGCCTCCATGGCACACTGCAGGGACATCTGCAGAGACAGCAGCTGGCTGGACGTCTCCCTCAGCATGAAGCGTGTCACAAACTGACCCAGCACGGAAGAGCCCTGGTACTCCTGCAGAGACATGGTGGGGGGGGGGGGTGGCAGACAGGGACAGAGAGAGACAGAGCAGGAGACAGACAGAGCAGGAGACAGACAGATGGAGACGCAAAGAGAAACACGGTCAAAGAGTAATAGAAATCGTTCTTCATATCCTGACTAAATCCTATTCAGGCACAAAGGTCTCTTAGCTGCTCCCTCAAGACCTACATGTGATAAATCCTTGTGACAAGCTTCATGTTTGGGAAAAGTGCATTTTCTCCACGGTATAAAAACGTTACAGAAGTAGGTATGCTTAACTATTCCATCAACTCTCCTGTGAACACTACTGTAGAATGTGGAATAATATGATACAGCAGACTTCAGTGCAGAAAGTGGTAGACAGATAGAATTGGGAGCAGTGTTGTCTGGTATGATTTAGTATCTGGGACTGTTGGGGAAAAAGAAAAGTTTGTATTTGTTCTGGCAGTGCATTCCAGTGCTCCTTATTCGAAATCAAACCGTAATGTTAAAGTGCAGGATGGGAGCTTTAATTAGCTGCTGCGTTGTTTCCTGGCCAGATGTTATCGTATCATTAGCTCCTGCATGGCAGCAATAATAGAAGTTGTGAAGTTGACGCTGGATGTGGTGTTTGCAGCTAGAGTCTGTCTCTCAGTACGACGACCAAAGTGTCAGCAAGGCAGGCGGCTGTAAAGCTGGAAAAACCAAAAATTATTCCCTACGCCTCGTAGCTCAGTGGATGGTGCTTTACCACACAACTAACACACAACTGAAGCCTGAGGCTTGCAAAGTGTGATATTATTGAATAATTCAATCGCTCCACTTAAAACCTATTGAGCATTTCATTTCACTGTAAATGGCTGTATTACAAGCCAGTCAGTGAAAATGGCTGAATTACAGACCAGACAGTACATCTCCAAGGAAGATCATGTCTGTTGATCACACGGTCACCCATTACCAAAGATCCATAACCAACCACTGGACAAAATGTTATTTGGATAAGTTTGTCTCTGCAAGGGAGGGCAGATGTACATGTACAAAAATCTTTAAAGGGGACTTATTATACCCCCTTTTACACAAGTTAACATAGTCCCCTGGTGTCTTAATTTAATGTCTATGCTTAGAATATTATTACAATCAAACAACAAAGTACACAATACCCTAACAAAACAGATCTTCTCAACTGGAGTGTCTGTTCCTTTAAATTATAATACAGCATTGATCACCTCAGCCACTCTTCTGCTGGGTGCGTCGTCACGCATTCGGTCTTTCGTTACCATCACAACTGTTGATCATCAACACTAAATGAGGAGTTCACACAACACGAGTTTCTCCTCGTTGACATGTTTTGGTGTTTCCCCGAGAAAAGCTCCAGATCCGAGGCGAGTCGGCGTTCGCTTGAAGCTCATAAATCGGTTCTCTTGTCGCTATGTGTAAATAGAATGCTTAATATCCGGACCTGTCGTCGAGTCCAAATTATGTAGGTTATGAGGGTAGTGAGTTCAGTCTGGAGCTACAACCCATGAGAACCAGTGAAGGAAAACTAAAATGTAACGTCATTACTTCACCTAGTCCATTTTGCGCATGGCATCATGTCATTCTCCATGTAATTTCTAGCATGTGTTTCGTAACAAAACGTGGTTTGGAGGCCTGACAGCTACATCTGATGGTGAACCATCTTATAGTCCCGTCATCGCTTAGTCGTGTAGTGCGCAAACCACAATGCAGACATCTCAAGTCTCCCGGAAGTTGCGGGAGACTCCCGCATATATGTATCCGCTCACTGATGCCCGCAAGTTAGACAAAATCTCCCGGATTGTAGAACACGCGGCCAAGAACGCGCGCGCGCGCACACACACACGCACGCAGCGACACGGACTTTCCAGCGTAGAAAGCGTGGCCGAGGCAAAGGGAGAGGGAGGGTTCTCAGTGGTCGTTTTTTTTTCAGAGTCAATCAGCGAATCAGTTGTGAGTGAGTGTATCTGTTAGTCAGCCAATCATTGTCTATTGTGGGCGGGCAGTGTTTTTTTTCTACTGGACTGCAGCGTCATGGCAGAGACAGGACCTTCCAAAAAGAAAAAATAGAAAAGTCACTTCACCTCTGACTAGTCTAAAGTTTACCCATGTTCGACTAAAGTAAAAAACAATGGATGTCTTGCCCGCTGTACTGTTTGCTGTAATGATTTCAGCATTGCCCACTTCGGGCTAAATGATTGTAAAAAGCATGTTGAGGTGAGTTCAACTTCATCTGCAAAGCAAGCAGTGACTAAGTACAATGAAGGCTTGCAGAACAACCTAGAATAGGCCAATGAAGCCTTTGTCATAGCCCAAACATTAAAAAGATAAGTGTTGTTGTGTTAAAAGTAAAGTTTTGTTATTACCCATATCCTTTGGTGGTGTGTGCGAGATCATTTTTGCTATGGTTTAAAAAAAATAAAATTAGGGGCGGAGGGAGGTGGTTCCGGCGACACCTCCCTGAAATGAGTTTTTACAACTTGGGATGTCTGACAATGGCTTCAAGATTCCCGATTACAAAATAGCGAGTTGTGTAGTTGTGTGAACATCACTGACTACTTTGAAAATCGGACGACTTTGAAAGTGTAGTGTGGCCTTGTCTTAAGAGAAACATGGCGTGCAACCATGTTTGAACCAGTCAGACCTTGAGTTTGCTGAGCTCAGCTCTCTTCTCATTCAGGAAGAATACCTACACACTGCAAAGTGTGCCCTTTTATCAAATGGATGTAAACCACATTTCCTCCTAACACACCATGCTAATGTTTCTATAACCCCTGATTAGCTAGCTACTAGTCCAACGCATAGTGTGTGCTATAACTTTTACTCTCACGATTTTCTCGTGTTGATGAGGAAAAGTTCTTATTACATACCTTCAATTAACAAACCTATGTTAACTGATGGTATACTACAGTGGGTAGCTAATTCCAAACAGCTAGGTTAACTTTCTAGAAAATTAGCTAGCTAAAAAAATTACCAGAAATAACCGCACATCCTAGCAGACGTTTCTGAATACAATGAGCTAGATAGTCAGCTAGAAACCTTTCCCTCATCTGCAGTATTGCTTAGGACATTGCCTATTGCGTAGGACAGCTGGTATTGATCCCTCTTAGCATAAGCTTCGTTGCCAGGTCTACTACTACTGTGTACTGAACCAGGTTGTAAAAGCAGTCTGTGGTTATACTGTACATAGCTACTGTTTTTTGCCAACTGTAGAGACGTTGCCATCAAAAATGTATTTTGTTCGCTCATCTTTTCTGTCCCCTGTGGCTGGAGGCTGACAGGGCTTTGTGCTGATCTCTGCAACGAAGAACAACACAATTCCCCGGGCTGGGTCTTAGCTGATAGGTGCTGCAAAACAACCCAACAGCAACAACAAAACGCACATTCGTTCTTGGCTGGAGAAACTCCAGATTGTGGGGGCGGTATTCTAATGAAACCCTTAATGGCAATGGATCTGTCATTCAGCTGCTTGTTTTATCCAATGTTTTCCGACATGGCACCGCACAAGAGATGGCCTTCTTGTCTTATTTCACATTGTGGGTTCGTGGGCACTACATATACCCAAATCTAACCACGTTCCACGTTTTGAAGACCAGAACTAGTCAGGGTTTGATTTGAGGTTGGATGTGAGGGGATGGCAATGCCCCAGTTAAAAAGAACCATGGGAACAACAATCACATTGTTAAACTTAATCTGCCTTAACTCCCTTTCCACTGCATTTGGATTAATGTGATTCATTATGTCTGTAATCAATGTTTTCACTCTATCCATATGTACAGTTTACACACCAAGTTGCCTTAGGCATATTAGGAAATCTTCATGATAAACAATTATCAAGGCAATACAGAAGAGGTGGTTCTGTAGAATTATGGGATTTCTTTTATCATTGGTAATGCATGCATCTGCCTTGGACAACATTAGAAATACCACAAGGTCTGTGCGCTTTACTCAAAAAGAACCTAGTGAAAGAACCTAGTTAACCATTAACCAGTGAAAGATGTGTAGAGTTAAAATCTGTCTCTATAATCTTAAGGAATTGTCTTAACATTTAGGCTTAGAGAACATGGCTTAGAGAAAGGACTTACAGCTGACCATGAAGGTAAATGATGTCAGCAAAGTTAATGATACTGAGGTAAAGAAATTGAAATCAAAAACATGTACGTGTACTTCAAACACGCACTTGAGACTTAAGTGTGCGGCGTGTCTAAACCACATCCAAAAGGATTAACTGTGGACACAATAGGAAGCTGTCTGAAAGGGATGTTCGGGTGCTAACCTGGATTGTATCCAAAAAACATAAAACCACGGCTGCCCAAATCATGGCAGAATTAAATGTGCACCTCAACTCTCCTGTTTCCACCAAAACTGTCCATCGGGAGCTCCACAGGGTCAATACAGACGGCCGGGCTGCTATAGCCAAACCTTTGGTCACTCATGCCAAATATATATTATTGAGCCCAGTTGGGGTGTTTTGGAGGAGCGAGTCAGGAAACGTTTTCCTCCACCAGCATCAAGTAGAGACCTAGCCACTGTCCTGCAAGAAGAATGGCTTAAAATCCCTCTGACCACTGTGCAGGACTTGTATATGTCATTCCCAAGATGAATTGATGCTGTATTGGCCACAAAAGCAGGCCCTACACCATACTAATAAATTATTGTGGCCTTAAACCAGGTGTTTCAGTTTCATTGTCCAACCCCTGTGTGTGTGTGTGTGTGTGTATATATATATATATATATATATATATACACCTGCCGAGCTAATGGAGATTAGCTGCCACTAATAAAACAAGTTTAGTTAGAAATGTGAATCGCAAGCAGTGAATCACCAGATAAAGCTTCTATTACTGTGTGGATGTGGAGTTTAACTCATAAAGCTGTTTAATATTGCCCTATTATCCTATATCTCCTTTTTGCACTGACATTTAGAGCCTCAGACAGAATTTAGAAACAGAAATTAGCAAAGAAATAACTTTAAACAGAATAGGAAAATACAGTTAAGCGATTGAAATGGAACGAATGGAAGTTATAGAAAAATAGCCGTTGCCTGCTTTGTGCTTGGGAGGGCAGAGCAAAAATATGGGGAGGGAATGCTGCCCATTCCAGAATCCCCATCCCCCCCCCGCCCAACCCAACAGTGCTGGCCCTGCACAAATATATGTGCACATGAACTGAAAAAGTACCCTCTTAAAAAGGGACACAGTGTTGTGGCCAGTGAAGACAGTAGCACCATGTCGCTGTTGCCCTGGAGACATGTGGGACTATGGGCCTGACTCAACTACACCAAGGCAATTGAAAAGCTGCAGACACTCCTAGAGCCCTCCGGGGCTAAACAAACATTCCTGCTGCCATTGTAGAAAACATACACTGTACAGTGAAACTGTTTTGTGTTTTGTAAAAGTATTTAAATGTTTTAAACTACCTAAGAAATAATATGGAAGTAGTGACTCAGAAAGTATGTGCGTGAGTACGTGCCTTGTCTTGACAATTAGCATATGGCAGAAATTTGAAGTCAGACAGAACGGTCAAGACTTCCATTTGATGTTCACACATTACATATGTAGGATAGGTACAGCACATCTTTGAGTGAACTGGTCAAATGAGTTTCCTTGATTGACACCAGATACATAACTGATCTTTTCCATTGCATTTCAGTTTGAAAGACCTTTCTAGGCTATATTACTTCAAAGGGAGCATCAGCCTCCAGTTTCATGCCTCACCACTCATCTTCATAAGAAAAGTATCATGTTTATTTTTAGGCTTAAAAAACAAACAAAAAAAAAACATGATCTTACTGCACATGATTGAAAATCCCAATATCCAATAGTAGGCCAAATAATCTGCACTGTTGTGTGATGAATGTCAAAGTTAGTGGACTTTCTCTTTTCACTGGCAACTCAGTGGAGTGTGCAGCATTCATCTGCCTTGTATAACATTACAAATACAGCAAGGTCTGTACATTTTACTCAACATGGAAAACAATAACTGGCATTAACCAGAGAAAGGTGTGTATAGTTAATAAAACTGAAAATCTGTGTGCATATTTAATTAATTATTAATTAATACTATTTATTCATTAATAGTCATATTTAATTAAATGATTCTGGGAAAGGGCTTGTAGACATCCTTGATGGTAAATGGTGACATCAAAGCTAAAGATACTGGCTTAAATCTAAATATGAAGAAACCAATATAAAAAATGTGCACATGTCTTGAAATGCATACACTTAAGGCTTAAATGTGCTGTGGGGTCAAACGTATACTTTGGAAAAGCTTTCTAAACTGGTTACGACAGCGAGGGATCGTTCAAACCACGGGCTGCTTTACCTTGAGTGAGGAAAACAGCACAGCTAGCAGAAATCGGGGTGTGACATGATGAAGGAGAGCTATCAGAAACCTGGCTATCTGGCTGATGTCTGCAGCTTCAGCGCCAGATTATAAAATAATGAAATAAATAATCCGGCTATTTAAAAAGCTGCAGTACCACAAAATAAAACAAAACAAAAAAACCAAGGAAAAGTGGTTGCCTACATAATTTGTTTTCCTGCAAAAATCAGCCCACACATGAAGCAGTGTAAATGTGTGTAATTATGTGTAATTTCAGTTCAGCCTCAGCTCGTGTCATCTGTAAAGGCAATAATGGCCACACTCCAACCGAACAATTACAGGTGTGCTGCTATAAATGTTCCTGGGCACCAAGTCAGACTTTGACATTTTTAAATAGTTTACACAGTTTACCTGGCAACCACAAGTGGCGAGCATTTAATCAGATAACATGTAGCTCGAATTGAGGCGTCATCGTCTGACATCGGCTGTCAAAACAGCAATTAGCGTGCTCAGGTAGAGCAGACCTCAGGAGCTAACTTAATAAAGCTTAAAAATGCAATGAAAAAAGAAAACGGGCAGCACGTCTGGATGCCGTTCAGTTTGATGAGACAGTGCAAAGACACAGAGGCAAGGATGGGCAGGTGGGTGGAAAGGTGGGTTGTCTGATGATTAGGTGGAACGAACTGAAGACGGGGTGTCTGCTGAGACTTGCGAGTAATACTTCATTCCTTCATGCTAGCCTTTCTTGACAGCATAGCACAGTGAACCACATCTCCTGCATTTGTGCCTCCAGATCAGTGTTGCCAGATCTTGTGAGAGATTTGGAGCCAGTCAGATGCCTCTCTGGTGGTACTGCATAATGGATAAGTATCTGCCTCTGGCTCTCAGGATTGAGGACACCATTAATCCCCAACTCCATTTGGGGAACCTCCACCATGCTTCACTGCTATCTGCAGAAATTCATTATTATACTACTCTCCAAACATTTTGTGAACAAACTGCCTGTCAAATATTTCACATCATTCCAGAGCACCTGCTGTCATTTTTCTGTGCCCCAGTTCCTGTGTTTCCGTGCATAGTTGAGTAACTTGGCCACGTTTCCATGTCAAATGTATGGCTTTTTGGCCGCAGTTCTTCCATGAAGACCACTTCTGGCCAGACTTCTCCGAACAACAGATGGGTATTCATGGGTCCCACTGATTTCTGCCAGTTCTGAGCTGATAGCACTGTAGGACATCTTCCGATTTTGAAGGAAAGTAAGCACGAGGTGTCTTATAATCTGCTGCGTTACGTTTCCTTGGCCGACCACCGTGTCTGCTGTCCTCAGTGTTGCCCGTTTTTCTGTGCGTCTACAAAGGAGCTTGTACTTCATATCTTCACATCCCAGTCTGCTTTGAAAGCTTTGCCTGAGAGACACCGTGTTGGTGCAGCATAACTACCTTGTGAGCTGTTGCTGTGTTCGTGCTCGACATGGTGAGTGACCTGTGACATGAAACTGTCTTCGACAGCTTCACATTTGCAGCAAAGGTTGTCTGCTCCTTAGACAGCTTTTAACCTCCTTCACAGATATTTCTGTTTAAATGAAGGACTGTTTCAACCTACATATGAAAATGCTTGGTATAATTGGTTAATCATAAACCTGACTATAACCTTGACTATAATAATCCTTGACTTTGTACAAGTAGACATAGAAGAATTTATGCTGCTTGAAGGTAAAGGGTGGTAACACCAAATACTGATTTATTTTAGTGTCAGTACTGGCAATCCTGCGTCTCGCCAGTGGAGGGCGCCATCTCCGGCGTGCTGATTGTCATCACCTGTTTCCCTTTAATTCCTCTTCCCGTTCATCCTCTCACCACAGCTCGAATGCTGCGAAGTGTTGCCACCGTTTTCAACATGTCTACCAAGCCGTTTCCGTATCTCCAAGCTCTCTAAGGTTTTGAATGTCTCTCTGATTTTTACCCTTTTTGCCCTTCAGTACTTTATGCCCTCCCTCTGCCCTCTGGTTTTGACCCTGGCTATGCTTGACCTTTGCTCTGTCTATTCCTAATAAAGGCTGCTATTATCTTTGCCTCCACATGGATCCAAGCGGGTTCCCTCATCCCCAGACGTTACATTTAGATTTCTCTTTTGTTCATTCACTTTGCATTTTGTTGAATGACAAAAGAAACTATTAAATAAATGAACTATTTTATACACACAAACACACACATATCCACATGCATTATCCTATCCTATATGAATTTATTTAGCATTTTGTATGCATTTGCATTTTAAAAAATACTGTAATTTACATTTTGCTTTTTAACTCTAACAAAGCAGAAAACCAACAGGACCAAACAAAGATGAGAAATGAATAAATGAATGATAGAATGAAAATTAAGAAGTCGCATACACATGACATGGCTAATTTACTGTATCAAAAGCAAACAATGCAAAACAAAAATATATTGTTGGCCTTTTAAACATGATCGCATTAATGATTGAAATCATATAAAATATGATACTGCACTGGGCCTTTGAACAAGATCTGCATGACGTATATGTATTTCACACTTACACTATGCCTACAGAATGTGCACACTGGCTTTGAACCCCCCATACTTCGCCCACTTAATACTTAGTCCCTGGCATTGTTATTGGAGTGGCTAAGGTGTGACATATTGCAGGTCCGATGCGAGTAAATGTAACAGGGTGCTGGTTTTAGTGAAAAGACCAAAAACAGTAAGAAACAGATCCAAAGGCAGTAGTAGTGGCGTCAGCAGCAAAATCAGGATAAACAGCATCATAAACAGCAGAGTAACAGCCTTGGCAGATGGCTGTAGAGGCTGGAACGCTAAGCACTGGTGATGAGCACCTGTAGGTTTGCCTGAAGAAGCCAGAAGATCGATTACAAAGTCATAGTTTGGCCACATCCCACTGCATCAATAGGCACCAGTAGACAGACTCTGAGCAACTGTCTTGCGCGTGTCCAATTGTGCCGGGGTGTCCAGTCCCTCGGGCGGTGTGGGATCACATTATGAGGGGGGGGAGCGGCACTGGAGAGGGATGTTCAGCTGCTGGTTACGACACTGAGGATGTGGGTTGGCCTGGGCTATGGCCCAGTCAAGGTCCCAGTTCACAGCTCCCAGAAAGCAAGAGGAAGCAAGATGGGCTCTTGGATGGTGGGTGTGGCTTCAGGGTCAAACTGTCGAGAGAGTTCATTGCCTTTGTCCTTTTTGGACCCTGGCCTGCATGTTATGTTGATACCGAATCTCATGAAGAAGACTGACCATCTGGCCTGCCTGGAGTTCAAGCATTTGGCAGTCTGTAGATGTAGATACTACAGGTTTTTATGATCAGTAATGACCACAGAGGTATGCCAAACACCCCTCAGGCAGTGCCTCCATTTCTCAAATGGCTAAGGGCTCCCCGTCTCCTCATAGTTCCTCTCTGTTGGTGATAGAGAGTTTCTCGGGTTTCTCAGAGAAATGACGATAGGGATCACAGATGATAGAGGAAGTAAAATGACAGTGGAAGGGACGCTGCTCAGCTTATGGCCGGGGATTTTGTTCTCCCGAGGAGGAGGACAAATCAGGCAGTTAGGGAGCTTGTGGTCGGCCCTACCACAGTAGACGCACAGTTGCAGTCTCCTCTCCTTGGGTGACAGCCAGGTGCTTCCTAGCTGCATGGGTTCAGCCTGAGGCAAGGTCTCACAATTGGTGGGGCAGATGCGGGTGGAGGTGATTTGCACTAAAGGGATAGGATGAGGATGACGTGGTCAATGTACTCGCCTCCTCCTCGCTGACAGGTTTCCCTTGAAGGTCTCTCCTGAGGCCCTCCACCAATACGTACATCAGCGCCTCTTTATTTCACTAGGTGGAAATCTCAGGCACACTCACCGTCTGAGCAAGAGCCCAGCTGGAGATGCAGCATGGCTCTACTGCAGGCTCAACCCTGCCTCAGATGGTGGACGGCAGCTTTCATCTGTCTAATGACGGCAGGGTAGTCATGCCTCAGTGGCACGTCAGTGGTCACCGGCATGGTGCCCCTGGTCTTAGCTCTTCCTGTGAACCAGCTGATGTTAGACTTTGCCTCATGATGCCTCAAAATCTGCTAACAATTCTAGAATTTGGTAAACGCTGGCGTGGACGCGGTGAAGTTCCAGCCCGGGGTCGGTCAGCATTTGCGGCTGATGGATGATTACCACGTGCTGGAGGCTAACAGCCTATATGCCAACGATGCCTCATTTACTGTGGTCTCCTCTCCAGGCTTTCACATTCTGTGACATGTTGCAGGCACAGAGTGAGACGCAAACAGGCAACTGATTTTAATGAAAATGCCAAACACAAATAAAAACAGAACAAAAAGCACTAGTGTAGGTGCCAGTGGCAAACACAAGGATAAACTGTCATAAACAGCAGAGTAGCAGGATTGGTAGACTGTGGTTGTGAACAGGGGAGTGGTTGTGGAGTGCAATTGGTGGTTGTATGGCTGATTGGCAGCTAGGGGAATTCCATAAATCATGCGATGTTCATTATCACTGCCATCTGCATTTGTTGGGTAAGAGGGGCAGAGGGAACTGAGTTGTGGACAGGACAAACTAGGGGGCCCAAACCCAACCCCCCCCCCCCCTCCCCATATTACTACCAGTATTTGTAAGCAACTTCACAGACCAACAAGACCATTTGCTCATTTGCTTATAATAAGTAGATGTGGCAACAGTGTCTTGGATAACAGCTCCGCCTGCGAGACCCGCTGAACTCATGCGATTTTCACATTCCACCCACACTTGCCAGGAGCTTCCTCACCCACAGGGCCAGGCCTACTGCACTGATAACGCACTCCAGATGCACAGGGTGCTGCATTACCAGCCCAGATTTCTGCCTAAAGCAGTGCTTCTCCAACTTATTCTGTTATGCCCCCTCTTGGGAGGAAGAAAAATGTACGCCCAATAATGTACTCAACATGTAATGTAATAACGACTACATTATGCTATATGTCATGTGATCATGCTATATGTAATGTGATAATGTAAGCTATGTTTTGAAGCAACAGAAATGACAACTTAGAATTTAGCAGGTTTCACCCATCTGCATTAAACACCAAGAAAGGGGGCGTCCGAAGGGGAAAGGAATGTTCACTGAAGTCTTCCATTTGTCTCTTACCTCTTTAGTTTTGTCCATTGCTTTCAGGATTGAAATATTGAGGTTTTCTAGAGCCGAGAGAACATGCAGATACTCCCCAAGATGCTGAGAAAAGTAATCTGAAGAGAGGACACAGCAGAATGCAGAGCACAGGAGCGCATACAGTGGTCACTTCAGCACAGAGAAGGTGGAGTTTTACAGGAAATTACCACATTTATGAAATGAGAAAGCTAAATGAGACATTTTTATCAATACATATCTCTCCCTGTCCTTCTATGTCTCTTATACACACAGGTTCATTTGTAGATTGAAAACTAAAACGCAAAACTATTTTCATGTTGATGATGTCACTATTCTTTACTATTATGTATCCAGCTAATTCAAAAAAGGAAATTTCTTAGGCCAGGCAAGAAATGATACGCGGATCAATGACTGCAAAAATATCACATAATGTATTATTAAACATGAACAGAGACCAATTTAATAATTATTACGCTAATTTCAACAATGATTAACATAATACATCAACATTACTATAATACAAAAGTATGAATTTTGAGGGGATCCCAAAAAATAAATGGCTTGCATGAACATCTCTAGTCATTTTTAGAATTTTTTCAGCAGGATAATTGACTTCATAAATATTGAAACATGATAAAGACCTACAGATGTAACACTTTCAGAAGGACAGAACAGACACTCACCTGAGCAGCCAAAGTCAAACAGAATTCAAACAGAATGTATTAACACTTACTATTCTGACATTTTAATCATTATTTGAACTTATGATGACTAAAGTATTTGCACAGCACTGCATTAATATACGTCTATATTTAAAACCACATTTTCACAAGGTAAACAGAACAGAATAATGCACACCCACCTGATAGCTTGTCTATATCAAGGTTGCTGGAAAAGAAGAAAGAAAATGAAAGCAGAAGGAAACTAAGGTAATGGAATTCTGTTATTGTGAGAGGAGTCACTATTGCTAAAGAGGTTGTGTTGATTCCTGGCAGTGTTACCAAAATCTTAAAGAGCCCTCTCTCTTCCGTATGTCTGGCCATATTAGTGGACCTACAGTTAGCTTGCTCAGCCCAAAACAACCCACTCAGTAACACTGCAACACATTATCTTTCTTTTTTTCAAAAACAAAGGCAAGATTAAGTGTAAACTGAAAAATGGTGTACTTAAACATTCAGCACAATCTCTAAGGTTTCTTAGCGTCCATTTAACTGTAGAACTAAAATGTACCCCAATTCACAAAGCTAATAACGCAAATTTATTTAGACCGGTCACCCTCTGTGTGAACTGTCACTTCACATCACAGATCAAAGCCAAAATGCAGTCTCAAGAATATGAGCATGGACTAAATAATTGCTTGGACCTGCTTCAAGTGCTCTCTGGGGACATTAATGGGCTTTTAATAGATGTGAGATGCAGAGGGCTGAATTAAAAGCAGAAATGAATCTGGTTAATGAATTAAGTAATTGAAGGGCACACACACTGCGTTTGAACTGGCATTGCTGGGAGCTCTGGGAAAAATGGTGTCTCGTTTTTGCTGTTGTTTGGCCAAGGTGATGGGACATCTGGTACTGGTCGTCCTCTCCTTTGGCACGACAGTACGCTTGCTCCCTCCATAACACACCACAGCTGGGTGTATGACAAGGCAATATCAGCCTTTGTCATTGGATATGCAGTAATTAAGGTTATGGACATTTGAGCCAAGCACAAAGGGATGCGGTTCACGTATTCAGGCACCACACACTTCCAAAATTCCTGACCATTTACGGAAGTGTGATTGGATCTGCAAATCGAGCTACCGGTAATGTGTCGCTTGATTCTATAGCTCAGTCTGTAGTTTGATATGTTGACTGAACATAAACATTCCTCTTTTGGGAGCTATCGAAGAATACGGTAGAAGAAGAAGACTGTTCTTGCACTAAATGCCGTTACAGGAGAGGAACGTGAACCAGGATGGATGACGCACGAGCCACTGCAGATATGCTGGCTGGATTAATGGTTGGATTAATGTTTTAATGAGTATAAGGGAGGTGGGCTGCTGTTGTCTTGATTCGCACATGGAACATGTCTCTATTTCAGGACTACAGGACTCTAATTTACCCCAGGCTCCTGAATATAGCAATTACCATGAGATCGGTCTCCCTGATTGCAGATCGGGCTCCCTTTTTGAAAGCGCCTGTGAAGTGTTTTCAGACGCACGGGCGCAAATTCAAAATCCAAAACCGCTCCTGCGTGTCGACAGAGTCCTGTGGCGCTGCGCTTTTGTGAGGTTTTAAAAGCAAGAGTAGCTGCTTTATTCTGTCGACACCGCGGCTTCCATCTAAAGAAAGACTTTCCTCTTTCTTGAATCATGCATCATGTCTCTGCTGCTGCCTTGATCTTTTTTACACATTGGCTTTCAAATTTATTCATCTTCTTTTGTGAACGCCCATAGCCGTGCTGCCTGTCAGGGTAAACAGCAGTTAAGGGGATCCAGGAAGGTGTCAGCAGTAGCATGAGCACTGGTGCCTACACAAAAAGATGTAAAATCGATGTGCGGAGTGGCAGGGGGAGGGGCATGCGTACTTTGCCTGTCGCCCATCGATTGAATAGAACAGCTCCTGAAGCTCGTCGCTCGTGAGAATCCCATCAGAAAAGTATGCTCGGAACTCTTCAAAAGAGAGCTTGCCGTCATCTGCAACAAAAAAGAGGAAAGAGGTTGGAGAAGTATTTTGATTTATAGCTGACATCGTTTAGAAAGCAGCATCTGTCTGGCTTCAAGAAGGGTTTATACAAAGTCATACAGCAACCTGATAATTACTTTAAAAGTGTCATGAACAAACTATTTGAAACACTGAATACCAGCTCAACCTTTTAGTTGCTTGTAAGTGTTCATATACCACTCTTACTATAACATTCATCAGAATAGAATTTAATATACTTTAAGAATTTAATACATACTTGAATCATTTAGGCAATACAGATTAAAACTAAAATGCATTTAAATGAGCTTTTGAAAAATGCTAAATACAGCTGGTTTGAAGAGCTCCATCTAAAGTTTCAAATTAAACTTGGATTTGACAAGTTTTCCAAGTTTTCCACTTTTTCGTCTGAGAGTTTCGACAGTGATGTGACGCCACTGTGAGACAATCAGTCTTATTAGCACTGATTACACAGATGATGGGGATCGTAGATCAGAAGTACCATCTGACTTCACTGCCCTGGGATCCCTGATTATTCTGGAGGGTGGGGGAACTTTTGCCATCAATCCACACAGTCAGGGAGCCTAACAGACCTCAAGTATCATCCATCAGCTCGAGTCCTCAATGTCCATCTTGGTAGTGACATGTGACCTGAAGCCCAGCCGCTAACCCACCTTCCTTTAGTCAGATTCAAGAGCTTCACTCCATGCTCCAGGCATGAATTTCAGCTAGAATTACCCAACCCTCAATGGGCTTAAGCTTTAGCCTTTTGTAACACCTCATGAAAAAGACTTTTAGTTCATGACTTGAAATCCAGGAGGGAGTTTATCTTGAAGCAACAATCACTTGAAGTTCAGACATCAAGGAAAAGGAGTGCTTCTGGGAACGAACTAAGCTGCTTCATCTGTGGTGATATATGAAGTGGGTTTGTCCGCCTGAGCCTGTTGACCGCCTTATTTAAGCTGAGAAAGGTTTCAGCTCTAAATCAGTGTGGGGCTGCTGATAGATGGACTCTGTAGGAGAGGGGAGATGAAGTGAGAGATACAGCAGAGAGAGCCAGATTGGCAACCCCGTTTATTTGAACAAACTTTACCTCTGTGACACATCTCAAAAAAGGAGCAGAATACAATAATAATAAAAAGTGAAATGGGAGGCATATTTAAAATATACACTATACTGAATGTCATGCCTTATGCCATGTTTTTGTCTAATTTGAAGAAACTGATGCCATCCCCATTTGCTAAAGGCAAGCATTTGTAAGATAAATATCATAAGGTCTCTGCCAGACATGTGGAGTACCATCATTTTGATAGAGGTCTGCATCTTGACTGCCCTAGACACAAAATGATACCATTTTATCAACTCAATGGACCATCTCCACATCTACTATCATTTTACATCTGCAATAAATAATAGTCATGCTTCTTATATTTTTTACATTGTAGTTGAAAATTCGTACCAGTGCAGAGAAGGGTCTGCAGCGGCCTTTTAAATGGCACTTCAATGATTCTGCATTTTAGAGCCTGAACAAAATGACTAAAGATGACTAAAGATGACTAAAATACTGGGCCACCAATCAATGCATAATTTCCCTGGAGGGTAAAAAAGGGTCATACTGTGGCATATCAGGAAGACATCCAAGAACTCCATCCAAGCCTCTGTTCACTTATTTCAAGGGTAGATTTGGCAGCCATCTGGTCCAAAGCAGCTTCACTGCAGAACATATCTGATAACAATCTTTAATATGCATCCCTTCAGACCCAGATAGTTGTATCTCTCTCTATTTTATCTAGCAAAAAAAAGCTCTCAAAGAAGGAAAGGGAAAAGGTAGAACAGCTTTGGTAAATCTTGGATGAAAATCTGCTTTTTGGGGTTACAAAATAACTTTTCTCTTGCTTATTTCTGCCATGCTGTGTCTGTATGATTGCTAAACATTTGGAAAGTCACATACTGATGAAGACACCATTGTTAAGTGTTTAGATGTTTCCTGCCTGAACACTGCAAGGGCATGATTTTGCCTATCCTGTAGGGGCTTGAGCCTCATTGAACATCTGCCTCTAAGTTCCTTAGTGCTTTTGACAGTTCTAGGCCAAAATCTTCCACTGATGTGTGTAAAACCTAACAAACAGGAAAACGTTCTCCCATACAAGCCTGATCTCCTACATTTCTTCTGCAAGGCCAGGCCTGAGAGGTCTCCATGACCAAGCCAAGGTTTCCTGTGCTGTGTAAGAGCTTCTCTCAGTCCTCCGCTGCTGTAGTTACTGTGCTTGGTGGAGACTCTGAGTAGATTAAGTTCCCTAGAGACGTGCTGCACTCTACCACTCTGTCTTATTGAGTCAGTCGGATGAGCTACTCCACCTTACTGCTGGGCTAGTGACAATGCAGCTGTGCTGTGCTCTAAATCAACTCAAAGCTGTCCTTCTAGTCAGTGCATTCCCAATCTATTGACCATTGATTGCTCTCATATTTTTCAGTGAAGGTGATGAATCATTAAGGCACTTGGAAAGACTGGATGTTTCAGAGCCTTCTAGAACTTACTGTAAAGTGTTCTGTTTGTGAGACAGTTTGTGTCACTGTGACCCAGCCTTGCACTAGTTTAATGCAGTGAGGAAAATTAAATAAGCATGGAAAAGCTTCAGGCTAGTTGGACTTTAACTGTAGTCTCTAACAGCAGTGCTGTCATTATTATCCTCCCCTAGCAACCCATCTTTCCTTTTTTCTTGTAAGAATAGGTCAAAGTAGTTATAAAAGCACATCTGTTTAATCTGAGAAAAACACTGTATCTCTGTTTTTTAGGGAAATATAAAATCTACATTGATTTAGCCAAGATATTTTCACAGTACCTGTGACATTTAAAAACATACATTTCATTACCTAGTGAAAAACTACTTGTAAAAACTACTTAACCTTATAAAAGCAAGTCAGTGAAGAAAATGTCACTACAGAGCAGAACAAAAATGTCTCAGAAATTAATCCAAAGAATTATTAATACTTTCCAACTTCTGTGGTCTCAGATCTATGAACTGAATCTGAAATCTGTTCAAATCCTTCCTTCTCCACATCTCCCCATTGCCTGGTCTTTTCTCATTTTACTATTCACTCTGCCTGTGTCTGGCCCACTCTGCACCTATCCATTTCCTTTTCCTTTTGTCTCTCCTCTCCTTTCCTCTCATTTCCTCTCCTCTCCTCTCCTCTCAAACCTCTCCTCTCCTTAATTTTCATCTCTGAAAGGCATCCTCTTTTTGGCTTGCTTTTTCATCCTAATCCTCAGTTTACTGAGGAGTCTGGCTAAACTTGGCCACTGGTGCTGTCAGATTAAGTCAGCAGACGCCATCTGTACAGACATGCACAAAGCCTCATCACAATCTGCCTGCCAATCTTAGAAAGGGAGAGTGAAAGAGAGAGAAAGTGGGAGACAGAGAGAGAGACATTAAGAGATAAAAGTAAATAAGAAAAGAGAGTGAGCTGAAACAGGCACGCACAAACAGAAAGAACACTGGCAAGGGGAGGCTTTAACCAGGCAAAACAACTGAGAGAACCAGACAAAACAACAGAGAACCAGACAAAACAACAGAGAGAACCAGACAAAACCAACAAAACAGAGAACCAGACAAAACAAGAGAACAAGATAAAACAATAGAGAACCAGACAAAACAACAGAGAACCAGACAAAACAACAAAAAACAAAACAACAGAGAACCAGACAAAAATCTGACAAAACAGAGAGACAAAACATCATAGAGAATAATAAAAGACCCACAGTGGAACATTCACAGTACAATCTCCTCCAATTATGCTTAATTTTTCCCCCCTCAGTAAATCCTTACACACCATCGCTCTGGATCTCTCTCTGTCTCTGTGTTCCTCCTGTTTGCTGAGGGCTACAGTATTTTTGGCTCTGAACCCCTGAGCAAAAGAGGAGGATGACGTGTGCAGGGGGCTGGCAAACGTGGCCCGTGCTCTGTTTGTCATGTGACGGACCAGTGGCGCTGGGCTGAAGGTGGTGCTGACCTCTTGTTAGGTACTGCAGGTCACTTAGATAATTCAGATGCCACATGGAAGCCTCCTATCACAGCTCTGTGGATTGGTGAGGATCTTCCAGCATTTTGCAACGTAGTTCATGAATCAAGTTCCAGTTTCTAGGACATGGATTAAGCCCAGTATTGGCCTACACTGTAAAACTGCAAAAATCAATACTAGATTTCACAGCTAATTCTCTAGATAAATCACTCCTTCTAGAATCACAGGAATCACCTTTTTTAGGTGCACTACATCCTCAAACCCTATTTGTGAATTGGGAGTTGAAAAGAAACCCACTGTTTTATAATAGGAATGGAAAGGACACTAGGCAATAATGAATAATGCATCCAGACAGATGTTAAACACCTTTGAAGTTCTTTTTGGTGACTTCTTTTTACCAGTAAACACTTTCATCTGCAGTTCTTTAAACAAACTCATCCTAAGTCAAGCAAGCATATAGCTCTCAGAGGAAAGCTAAAACTCAACTAAAGTCTACACCCAGGAGGAGGTAGCAAGCCAAGCTCTTTCATATTTCTCTCTCTCTCTCTCTCTCTCTCTCTCTCTATTTTTCACTCCATGTTCTACTTAACAACCATGCTCTAGTTAGACTTGAGGAAGCATGTATGTCAGCCACGTTGCCTAGACACTAACAGATCAGCCGCTTGTTTTACTTACACAGCCGATGAAAGGTGTTAAGGTAGATCATGAAGCAAATAGCAAGCAGTCTCTCTCTCTCTCTCTCTCTCTCTCTCTCTCTTTCTCCCTTTAGCACTCTGTCTCTCTCGCTGACTCACTTTCCTCCGTGCTGTGATGCGATAGAGGGATATCTGAAGTGGAGATGTAATTGCTGTTTTGATGCAGCGATTGCAACCCCAGGCGAAGGTGGTGTCACCCCAGAGATAGACGCCCATGGCATAGGTGCTGGACCAGTGGATCAGTAGACCCCCCTCCTCTTTCTCTTGTCCCTTATCAACCCTTCATTCCAGTTTCCTACTGGAAAACAAACCCATGCTTGGTGTACCCTGGGGTGGAGGACTTCATATCATTTTACATTTCTTTTCAAATTAAAATTCTTCTTCTACATACTGAATACAACAGAAAAATATTGTGCATGATTAGAGTACACTGTCAGCCAGATCAGTAATAACTAAAGCAGTTGTGCATGACATCTTTCTCTTTGCTGTCCTTATCAAGCTTGTAAAATAGCATAAAATGCATAAAAACATAAATATTCAAATTACTTTAAACGGCTTAGATTTTTGATGTTTAATATCTAATTATTTGTTTAATAAATCACCTTATTTAATGAAGGCCTGTTGTTCATGTGCAATTCTTAAGGTACATTTGTGTAGGGAGTCAGCACATCTATGCAAAGTTACTCACTCATGATGACTAAACAAAACAGAGCCCCAAACCCACACTGGCACTTGCTTTGTCATTTCTGTCTCTTGACTCTTACCCAAGGCTAGTAGGAGAGCTGTTACATACTGATTACAATGAGCTGGAATATACAAAACTGAAGGGCAAGGCTAAGGAAATGTCACTCTGCATTCTTCCAAAACAGCACATAAGTGTTAAAAAAATGCCATTTCTTCTAAGGAAAGGAAGAGAAATAGAAATTGATTGGACCTACCATTTTTGTCTGCGCGACGGAAAATCTGGGGGGAGAGAGAAAAAGGGAAATTAGTCAGGAGAGGTTTTTGAAGTAGGCCTGCAGAGGACAGTGAGGTTAGAACACCGCTAGAGATGCTGTCCAGTAGGGCTAATCACATCTGAAGAAGGTATGGTGCATTGTGGGCAGCTCCTCAAAAGGTGGTGCTGTTAAGCCATCCATCCCTGTCCTAAAACTTCAGTGCTCTTGCATTTCTGTTTTGTCTTTGTCCAAATTAAAGCAGTACAACCTGCCTTTGATCAAATGTAAGTCAAAGGCACGAGTCTGTGCTAAGAAGAAACCAACGTGTGCATTTTCAAACGCTAGCACGCTTTCGGATGATCACCCTGGCGCGGGGAACGTGACGGCCATGCTCTCAGGGCCAGATGGTACCTCAAGCCCAGCCCCCAGCTGCCGCATGTCTCTCCTATGTGTGTCCTGCTAGCACGGCACTGCGCACGGACCAACTGCAGGGGCACAGCGCAGAGCAAACCGACTGCGATGTACGCACGCATGTGGACCCGCAGCATCACACAGACTCATAGCTAGAAGATTACAACACTGTAGTATGTCCTCTCCAGCTAGTGGATAAATCCATGATCCAAATGTGACTCATCTTACCGAGACTGATACCACAGCACACAGTGCTTTGTGTCTCAGTCACAGAATGAGGTTCAGCATTATGTCCAAAAAGGCACTTTGCTAACCTCCCCTTCCCATAAATGTAGCCTTTTCACAGTGGCTCTTATAGACTTTTATAAAAGAAGACATCACCATCCACCAGTCCAATCAGCAGCAACGAGGCACCAGCCCCATCCCTGAACAAGCTGAAAGAGATTCCTTTGTCGATTAACTTTCTCCTCTGGGTGCCCCCTGTGCATGCTGTGGTGTGCTTCAGACTGGCTGGCAATAGCTGGATGCTAGCAGCTAAGTACAGGATAATACATCATTAACAATTCACTTTAAAGGTCAGTCCAAGCTTCCTAGAGTGAGATATCGCCCCTGATAGCTCTCTGGCAGGTGTTGAGACAGTGGGGAGACCCAGGTCCCACTGACTCTTTTCCTCAAAGAGAGAGGGAGTAAGTGAGAGAGTGAAGCAGAAGCAAGAGAGAGAAAGAGAGACAAATTGCCTCAGGTAGCATATGATAAATGAACTGGTGTTTATACAGAGAAATAGCATTTGAGAGAATCCCCACCATCACCTAACCCCCCCACCCCCAACACACACCAATATTTCATTAAAAGAATGGTTGTTCTAACAAGGATGGCAAGATTTTAAATGGCTCACATGCTGTCTTTTACTGTCAGCTTTAGAGATTTGAAAATATGGACCCTCATGGAGGGGGTGATTATCAGCCATGAGGAGCAAATGATCCTTGGTGTAATAACTCCCACAAACATGACCCCTGTCCTCCATGAGCATCCTCCATCCACACAAAGGAATACTCAGTGTGGTGCCTGTGGGGGCATAATCCTCCAGTTCACTAATGCAATATAACTCTTCATCTAATTTAATTCTGCTTTTTTCCCTTATTAACAGGTCGCGTTCTTCATTTCTCTCCAAATGGGTTGTCCATCACTCAGGGGACCAAGTGAAATCAATTTTCCATTAATAATCTTGATTTGATGGTCTGTGCATGCACTTAATTTGAAGGTGTTTTGCTGGCTTGCATGCACAGGTGACTCCAAGGTTTGTAAATGAAAAGGGGAGTGGTATAAAAAAGAAAGGATGGCAAATAGACTGTCTGCATTATTAAATATCATGCATAATGCCACCTGCTGAAGGTGGAAGGACTAAATAAGAAATTAACCATAACCTAAGCTCATCCACATATATTATGGCAGTCGGAGCCAATAACAATAGGTGGGCAATACATAAACCCAGACAAGTACATTTTTAAGTACTTCTAAATTCATATTTTGGGCATTCCTTCCAAATTTGTAAGTGAGCCACCCAAAATGTTCTGGGCTGAATTAACCCTTGTTAGTTCTTCAACACGAGTTAGTAGTGGTGTAAACAAATCTCTTTAAATATATAATCGTTTTCTGTTATATCCTTCACTCTGGTTCGAAGGAACGTATTCTGTTGGGCTAACAAAGTATATACAATACAGTATCATCCCCACTGCTCCCAGTCACAGAATGCATATTACATATAGAGCTGCCCTAACTCATCAAACAGGGGAGTTATTGCACTGTTGCATTGCATGCAGCTCAAACTAATTGAACTCCTTGCCCTGAGCAGGGTCTTGGAACAAAGCTTAACACATAACAGAGAATATTGACTTTTCCATTTTTCTCACTTCCAGTTCTATCTCTTCTCTATCAGTACACAACACACCTGCAGAGAGCATAGCACAGCATGCCAAAAGGGCTTTCAACTGCAGAGACAGGGAGAAAAAGATTTTTGTGAGTATATGTGTGTGTGTGTGTGTGTGTGCTCATCCCCTGCTTCCCATGTGGGGAAGTGGCCATGCAGCTGTTAGACCTCCCTCCAGAGGAGCTTACTTAACCATGCAGAGAGGACATCTGAACCTCTCCTATTTGCTGCCTGGAATTCCACAACACTGTCACTGCACATGATTCTGTGTGGGCTGCATATAGACCCCAAAGAAGACGCACACTTACACACACACACACATACACACATGCACTGTCTTACACAGAATCTCCAGTGACAGTATTTGGACTGGGCCAAATGTAATTTCAGAAAAATGTGCACACATCAGAACACCGCACACATCAGGACATTGCACACACATCAGAACCTCTGCGCGACGCATTACTCCTTGGCTCAAAATATGTGACATTGGTGTTACTTTTGAGGAATTTTATTGTCTTTTTTTCTTTCATGGAGAGGAAGGAAAGGGAATATCACTGCTGCTAAATAACACAAGAAAAAGCACTACACCATACATACACACATTCATAGCGGCAGAAATGCCTACAAACAAAGAAGAGAAAATACTGAAAAGACTCAAAGACACTCAATGAAAAAGAATGTAGATTAACCTAAGAGGCGAAGTAGCTTTAGAATTCGTTAAGGTCCAGTGCATTGACATATATGCTTTCAGTTGCAAAACTGGCGTTAATTACCCCACCAAATATTCCATTTATGTATTTACCATTAAATACGCAGCGCTCAGTTAATACGATGCATGTTCGAAATAGACTGCATGAATTTGAACTTACAAAAAACAAAAAAAAAATATTGCAAAACAAATGTGTTTGTCGAGAAGCTACTTACGTCGTGAAATATGGAAAGTCCGTGGTTCTGCAGCAGTTGCTGCTCTTGCTTGGAGCGAAGATGCTCTCGCTTCGCCGACTGAAGACACATTGTGATCATTTCCGTGCATGCCAGCATCTTCGTGTTATTTAGCTCACCAAAAAAAAATCAAATACTAATTTGACCGTACCGGTAGGCAGAAGCTTTTCTTGCAATCTAGGCTATTAACAGATATAAGCGTTTTCAAGCAGAGCGCTGTTAGCCCACCAAAACCTGATGTAGCGGTCCTTCTCAACGAATGATGCTGAGGAACTTTCCGTGGCCAGAAACTCCACCTTCTTGAGCGCTGATTGGACCACATCTCATTACAGTTTCTTTGCGAATGGGATCTGGCTTGTGATGTGAATCGTCCTTATAAGACGCAGGTTACATTTGGCCTCTTAGCAGAGCGTGATATTAAAAAGTGCCACCCACTTCATTAGACACATTTATTTAGTAGAAGACATTGCAAAGATTACAAGGTGACTCCGTTCCTCATTTGTTGCATTGTTAGACATCTTGCAAATTGTAACAAGACCAACCTGAACTTGCGTAAAATGTGTAAAATCTACATAATCTCGTTCCCATACTAGCGCAACACAATCGTGCCACCATGTCCGTGTGACTGCAGTGCTGAGAATGTCCCCCGCAAGCTATGACAAATCAACACTGGTTCTGTGGTCAGAAACTGACCTTGATGAATGAGGTGGCTTGCAGACTGCGTGTGGCTCCAGCTGGGATAGACTATAAATGCAGGCTATATATGGCTAAGGCTAAAGGTGTAGCAGGGAGTGTAGGGGGAAGGTCTTTCTAGTAAACTGGGTAAACTAAACACAGACCTCCATTAAGCTATGTTATTTTTTTGATGTTGGATTGTGTCCTATACTCGCGTATGAAACAATTTACACTCTTCCGATGATAGTCATTTCTAATCATTTCAGGCTGTAGAGACAGTTTCAAAAACCCTAGCGAAATGAAGGGGTTGGACTAAAATCTACAGAATGTTATAACTGAATTTTAATTTTATACAGACTTTTATAACTTATATTATTGGGTTGTAACAAATATAAATATTTAAATTGTATATAAATATATATAATAGATATATAATAAATATAAGGCTTCGTTCTATAATATAGATCAGCGGTTGTAACGGTCTTTCAGTTTTCACTATGGTCACTACGTATCGCATCGAAAGGTCACTATGACAATACTGCTATCTGGTGGAACTGATCGAAAACAGGCATATAACCCGCTTGGACCCGTTACGCCAACGGGTTGGACCCGTTACGCCATGAGCATGGACACAATTCTGCAGGTTATGTTGATTAAAACGCGTAACCTGAACGTGATCCACGGCTCTTACATAATTGGCAGCTTTGGTGTTTTGTTTGGACCCCGGCACTGACGTCACGATTAGTGCGTCACGTGACCGGGAGGTAATGGAGGCCGTGGTATTTTGGTTAATGGACTAAGATGGCACAATGCAGCAACCGAACAGCTTTCTCTTGCCTGCGGTTGATTTACGCTGAGATTAAGAATCACGAACGTTGATATAAAAAAACGGTAAGGTTTTATGCGAACGAGAACTTCCCTACAGAGATCCCGTTGTATTGCTAATATTGTTAGCTAGTTCGGCTAGCTAGCGGTCTGGCGTACGCCCGACGGTTTGAATCGCCAGAAGACTGACGCGCTGTCACCGGCTAGCAGGCCGAATCAAGACGGCTTTGAGGGCACGGCAACTTCCTCCTTCGCCCGATCGCTAGCCAGATAGCCGTGTTCCCCTCGCTTTGATCCCTTTCATGGGTAATCATTCGATGTGCCAATGGGAAGAGGCTGTGATGGCTAACTTCGCTAGGTAAATTACATGCTAGCCGACTAGTCTGTGATGCTAGTGTGCTGTCCGGTATTAATCGGTCCAGCCGCAGCGCTGTTCAGCCCGTGTACCGTAGATCGTTAGCCAGGAGCTAATGGATTAACGTCCGCCGGCTACCGTGACAACGGCGTAAGAAGTTGTATAGTTGGTTTGGCCCACCGTAACGTTAACATTAAAAACAATTAGCTTCCAATGTTCTATCTATCTATTGGGAATCAATTGTTTTTTTACGTTAGCCACAGCGTCGTTCCCTGTGTCGTTGTTAAAGTTAGCTAGCGTACTACGTTTCGTGTGACAGTTCTGTTTAGTTAAGCTAATTAAGACGTGATAAATTAACGTAACCTTATCCTAGCGAGTACGAAGCTGGGCCCATTTCGCATGTTTCCATTTAGCTAACTATCTAGGAAACCATGGACATACTAGAGGAGTGGATAGAGGTTATTTGAATCTAGCGCTAGAATAACTTCACCTTAACGAGTCATTTGGTGTATAAGCTAGTTAACCATCCTCCTTACTGACATCTTAAAAGCGAACCTATTTATGCTATAGTAGTCTTTTCTTCATATGTCACTTGTTTGCTAATTCTTTTGTCCTTTTCCCTTGTGGATTAGTTCAGAAAAAAATTAAACCAAATCAATTCATATAATGTGAATGCATATTAACTTATTTGCGCAACTTCCCGGTTAACGGTGCCTTATAACTGCTTGGCCTTTCAGAGTACTTGTTAGCCTCTTGGTTCGTTGCTGAAGGTGCTGAATAAATAATTACTTGAATTAAGGTCGTTAAAAGGCAAATAAACAGTAATAGCCAGTGAGCAAATGCTGACACCAAAATGCTCTGCCCAGATTTCATCAAATAATCAAAATACTGTGGGAATTGTAGTTTGGTACAGTCAAAATCGGATTAATGGTAATCGCACCTAAAACGACATTAATCCTTGATTATATTCCATTTATGAACGTTTTAAGATTAAGATGTTGTAAGGGTAGTCACTGTTTATAAGAATATGTGATTACATTCTAATTACTTTGCTCCATGTTTCTGTTTTGACAGATTTTGTGACCAACCAATGTATTGTGTAGGGCAAGTGTATATTTTGGCTTAAATTTAACTCATTGCTGACCTAAAACATTTACTGTGTGGTTTGACTAATTATGCGTTTTTATATAAGGAGATTTCACATAAGCTTTCATGTTAATGTTGAAACAGCTTCTATGCAAAATACAGATTTAAAAGATGAAAACGCACTTGATCTGTCATTTTTGTATGCTCTTATAGTCATACATTGTATTTTCGTAGTCATCACGATATGAACATGTGCAGTAAAGATATCGCAAGGACGTGATGAATTGGAGCAATTCACAAACTTTACTAAATACTTCTTATTTGACTTACCAGACGAAACGTTCTCACCATTTGACCAATCATTTTAAGCCCCAATTGACTACCCATAGATTTTTTTCAGATGTTCTGATCTTTGAGTATTTTTCATAACCGTTGACATTTTGTTCTCTTTAGTGAACTTTTCTATTCGGTGTCATCCGTTTAAACTCGTTCATTTGTATACTTGCATTTGCATCTTACTTTTTTCCTGCACGTTCTACGCCCTTGGCATTGAATCATTGGGTATTCATGTGCAACTTGCTCAATAAAAGTGTCTTTTTGAAATAATATATTTCTTTATTCAGTGTGAATGTTAGTAGTCTACCTGTTAACGCAGAATGACATAAGGATCTGTATAGCTATTTAAATATTTGTCATATCATCTTAGTCTTGCGCATTACCACACATCGCATGGTTGTGTTTTTGTTTTTATCAGAAACGTCTGAGCCCTGCTAGGTACAATGAAAGCACAGTTGCAGATAATAGGTGAGTAGCCTACTTCTAGTGAGACAAAAGCTACAAACTGGACCAAGACTTTATATTCTGAAGCTTAGTTAGTAACACTGTGATAAAGTTGTAATTAGGATGTATCCATCTGCGTCCAGTTCAAGGTCATCGTTCTGTATATGTTTACATTGTTTCTGTTTGGTCATCAGTTCTGTCAGCAAAGCTGAAGGAGAACAAGAAGAACTGGTTTGGGCCCAGTCCATATGTGGAGGTGGCTGTGGATGGCCAGTCTAAAAAAACAGAGAAATGCACCAACACACACAGTCCTAAATGGAAGCAACCTCTTACTGTGTAAGTCTAATAGAGCACCTTGCAAGTTTGAGTATGTCTACAGAATGTTTTTAAGTGCTGAAGTGTTTTTGTGTGTTTATTTGTTTGTGTTTATTTTTTTGTTTTTGGTTTTTGTCTTTGGTTATCAATTTAGGATTGTTACCCCCTTCAGCAAGTTAGTTTTTCGTGTCTGGAGCCATCAGACTCTGAAGGCAGACATTTTGTTGGGAATGGCAACTTTAGAAGTCAGTGAGACACTCAAGTCCAATGACCTGAAGAGTAAGTTTTCTTTTTCACATGTAGGATTAATACATATTTGCATTTAAGAGTGAGAATTAGACTGTACGCTCTGTGCATGTGAAATACTTCCTGTTTTACCAGTAAGGATGGCAGGTGAATTGGCTGTAAGCACAAAGGTCCCTTTCAAAAACACAACACATGCTGGCCACATGACACTGGAAAAAAATGTTACTTTGAAATGTAGCCTAGAATTAGAAGCCAAGCATTAGGCCAATACTGCTAGGGAAAACATGGTGTGATAACAGTTCACACTCAACATGCTTCTCCTAAATTCTGAATTCACATTCCTTTGTGGTGATTGATACAAAAACATAACAGAAAGAACATTTTGATTGTTTAATGTGGCCATTGTGAATAAAAAAAGACAAATCTGTTAGGATTGGAAGTGACATATATTTTACTTCAGTGTCTACAACAGGAAATTCACCATCTTTTGGCCCAGTATGATTAATGTGGGATCTCTGTACCTGACCTCAAACGAGCAGGACCATAAGAGCTCCAGCTTACAGTCTTGACTTTAACATCTCTGTTGGCTCTTCTCCATGCTGAATGTTTTAAGTTTTGTTTGTCTAAGTAGTATGTCATAGCTGCAAACTATAGTACAGCTTTGAATTCTAACCAAGCGACCTTGGGTGTCAGAAAGTCAATATATAAACTGAATATATGAACTAGGTATTTTTCATCTAGGATGATAGAACCTATATGTCACAGGTCAATAAGAATTGAGTTTTCCGCCCAACGACCATGGTTTATTATGGTGCTTTACTAAGAGAGGATTCATTCTTGGTCTTCCTTGCTCTTCTCACATGCTTCCTGTCTAATGGCACTCTCTTCTTGTGTCAGTTTGTGAGGTGGTGTGCACTCTGCCCCTGAGTGCAGACAGGGACAGCAGTGACATGGTGGGGGATCTGTCGGTGTGTTTGGATGGCATGCAGGTGGATCCCGAAACCTTTGCTTCGGAGGAACAAAAACTCAGTGAGGCATCTCTTTCGTAAACCATACACGTGTGTCCAGGCATTTCACGGTGATGCAGCCCTGTGTTCCTCAAACACAGCCCAGCTCCTAACCACCGTAAAGGGGTTCACACAACACCTTTTCAAACGCTCCTAAGGTCCCTCCTTTGCCTGCTTGTCTACGGAGCAGCGCGTATCGTGACTGACGCGCACTACTTTCGGCCGCACGTCGCACTTTCCGTCTTTAAATCGCGCGGGTTAACTTACAAATGTCAACGTTTGCACCATGCGTCATCCACCGCTGACCAATCAAGGTTGAGGACGTCTTGTCAGTACTCGTCCAAAATTTCGGCTGTTTTTGACCACCTCAAGTGGTACAATGCTCTGATCAAAGATTACCATATCTGAATGTGAAAAAAGAACACAAGTGTGTGTAATTTGACTGCCTTGCTCTTTTTGACATTCTCTTAGTGTTGGTTTGCCATACTAGTGTTTGCCCACACATCGTGTTTAAAAAGGCACCTTGTGAACGGCCCCTAAAGAATGTTTCGCACTCGTATCGCATCAAATCCCCTTTGCAGCATTTGTGAGAGTACAAGAGTGCACTGCATGGATTAACAGTGCCTCCCTTTTATCCTAATCCTAGATGCCGTTCCGAATGGAGAGTCCAGGATGAATGGGGATGTGGCTGGGAGGTGGGATTGATGTTTGCTGCTTCTTTGTTTGCTAAAAGTTAATCCACGTATGTAGCCTGTATAAACCATCTTGTCACATTTTGTGTGTGTCAGTGTCCGATCGAGTCGAGACTCCTCTCCCTCCAGTGACATTACTGATGATCCTTCACTGCCCAATGGTCATGCTGTGGGCAGTAGAGGGTCTCCTTCTCCATCAGCAGGGGCTCTGCGGCCCCCACGACCCCCAAGGCCCCAGCGGCCACCCCCAGCCTCACCTCAGAGACCCTCTTCCTCTACAGGTGAGTGACCACTTTGCTTCTGCCTGTTCAACTGTTTAATTAAACCACTAATTTCAGAAGAGTAGGAGCCCTTAACTGGATTGATGATGCTGATCACTATTGGGCAAATTGGAGGTTATGGTTAGCATTCATCCACTGATATGTACATAGACAATAGGAATAAATTCTTCAAAAATGCTTATCAGGCGATGCCCTTTTACTTTGATTTGGATTTTGAGGCTGATTTGGTTCGTCCAACCATTTTCTCCTTCCTCTCAGCCTCCTCACCCGGCTCCACTCCCTCCCACGGCAGCAGTGGTCCGAGCCCGGAAACATCTCCACGCATATGTGTGAGCAGAGAGCCGGTAAGCCAGGCCCCCACCACGGGCTCCACCTCAGGCTCGGGCCAGACCCTCAGGGTGAGCCCCACTCTCCACAGAATGAACCCCATCAACACAGGTCCACTTCCTCCTGGGTGAGTCTCTCTGGTTTTAATTCATACCACACTGTTAATGTCCATCGCATTTTCTGATTAATAAAAAGTTGTAGGCTTTTGTTTATTTTTGATAATATTATTTGGTATCCAGTTTACTCCAAATCCTAACGCGTTTGGGTAAATTCTGTTTAATATGGATGTCTCATCATCTGACTTGGTAGCTGGGAGCAGAGAGTGGATCAGAACGGTCGTGTATACTTTGTGGATCACATCGAGAAGAGGACCACATGGGAGAGACCAGAACCTTTGCCTCCTGGGTAGCGTAGTCCTTCAAAAAGGATTTTAGAATCTAGCCATGCTGTGCTTTAGTATCTGTCCACACAATGTAGATGAACGCGAAAAGGGAAAAATGGAAACGTATAGAATAATGTACTTGTATAATAGTAATAATAATAATGTCGCAACTGCAGTGTGTTGAGTGACTGCTCACCAAAAGCTCGCTGTCGTGTGGTAGCTGGGAGCGCCGTGTGGACCCGATGGGCCGGGTGTACTACGTGGATCACATCAGCCGCACCACCACATGGCAGAGACCCACGGCAGAGTCGGTCAGGAACTATGAGGAGTGGCAGAACCAACGCAGCCAGCTGCAAGGAGCCATGCACCTGTTCAACCAGAGGTTCATCTACGGGGTTAGAACGCGCACACCTCTTACACCTTCTGCTGAGGCACCGCATGACACAACTGACTGTTGTCTTTGTCCATCTCTGATGACCCGTCTGTCGTCGTTGTCCCCCCAACCCCCCTTCATTCTCTCTCTCTCTCTCTTTCTTGCTGTCTTTCTGTTCAGCTCCAGGATCACCTAGCACCAACTGCTACTAAAGAGTTTGATCCATTGGGACCATTACCACAGGGATGGGGTGAGACGGGTCACCTGACACATTTTCAGCCAATGAACTTTAACTTCCTTTCCTGTCAAAATACACATTTGTGTAAATTGTACAAAGCATGAAGTTCTAAAACGTTTATTTTCAGGAAGAAGTCAGTAATGTTTATCTGTATGCGCTTCTAGCACTCAATTTGTTCGTGTGTGTTTACCCATTTCACCTACAGAGAAGCGGACTGATAGCAATGGGAGAATGTACTTCGTCCATCATCCTACAAGATCAACACAATGGGAGGATCCTCGCACTCAAGGGTAGGACAGAGTACTCATCAATAAAATACAAGCTTAATGGAACCATATAGACCCCTCAGAATGGAACAAACACTATATCCTTAATGTCTCCGCCCTTAGCAAACCGTTCACTGTGGCATACGTTTGAGTGGTGGATTGAAACTCCCTGTGTGTGTGTGTGTGTGTGTGTGTGTGTGTGTGTGTGTGTGTGTGGTTAAGATTGCTGAATGAGAAGCCTTTGCCTGAAGGTTGGGAGATGAGGTTTACGGTGGATGGAATTCCATACTTTGTTGACCACAACAGGAGAACAACCACCTACATTGACCCTCGCACTGGCAAATCTTCACTGTGAGCACTCCACTTCTATTACAGCAATAAATATTTTGTGTGTGTTTAAGTTCATGAAGAAAATGGGGGGGGGGTATGAAAGATCAAACAGATGGACTATGAACTAAGCAGCCTATTGTTTTGCAGTGTGGGACAAACTGATCTTACTTTATTTTTTAGTCTTATTTTGAATGATGGTGCTTCGGTGCTGGAAATCACACATTATCTTAAAAAGGTTTTGTCATTCCAGTCATTATTTCCAAATTACAAAGTTACAAGTGTGGTTTAGTTGTAGATGAACTAAGTTGCTGAGCTGCAGTAGGACTCTTTCAGCAACACTAATTGAATGAGGAAATGTGACTAACTATTTGACGTTTTGCAAAGATCCAGAGGCTAGTTCTCTCTTCATTATACATATTTGTATGCATATTAAGCATATCCTATAGGTATAAGGCAATTAGGTCATTTGCATTAGGTAATCAGTGTTGATGTGAGGCTCCATTCTTGTGCTGCTTGCATATTCAACCTTGAGTTCTTGGACTGTAGTTTCAGATTTCGTCTAATCCACGCTTCACTTCATGCGGCAAGGGGCAGTGTTGGTCTTTGGGAGACAGACACCTCTCTTAAATTCAGCTCTGTGAGGGCTAGAATTACCTTGCTTCCCAGGAACATCATTCGTGGGTTTTGTTTTTTTTTATTATCTGCTCTGTATGGTCGTCCTTGAAAGTCCTGAAAACACAGGATTGTTCACCACGGGCTGAGAAACCGAGCTTTTCTTCTGTGCCTCGCGAAAGCTGCTTGATTGGCTGGCGCCCTTTCTGTATGTCTTTGTTCAGACTCACATGGCTCCAGCCCCACGTTCCTTATCGAAGTGTCCTTGAGCTGGCTCGTTATCTGTGCGTGCATGTGTAGATGTGTAAGTGGGCTGATGGGAGACAGGCGTGCGTAGACACCAAGGCTGCTGTGGTTATTTTCCTTCGCTCTGTAGAGAGGCCCACAGGTGCTCTTTCCCCACATGGCTGTCCTCACAAAGGCCTGGTCTCCCCATTCTGGACCATGCACACTTAAAGCATGTTCACGCAACAAGACGCACTGTGTTCGTCTTTTTTGCTACTTTTTTGCGCACAAATTGCCCCCCAAGAAAGTTTTGGGGATTTTTTTTTCTCACAAAAAAGTTACAATTTTGTTTAAAGTTTTGAAAGATTTTTTGTGCAAGTTTTATGTAAAGCACATATAAACTTTATTAGGTTGGTCAAAATTGTATATTGGCAATGATAATATAGGTTATACACGTATGTGCAGACTGGCCAATGTTAGCAATCTTGTACATTGTGGAAAAATCCTTTTTTTTACTATGGTCAATACATGTTCTCAAAGTTTCCCCCCCTTTGTTTGGCTCACAGTGAGAATGGTCCTCAGATCACTTACGTGCGAGATTTCAAAGCCAAAGTCCACTATTTCCGCTTCTGGTGTCAGGTATGTTATGAAAACTCCACTGATGTTGATTGAGTTTCGTACTGTCAATTTACATGAGCAACGTGTGTGAGATTCATGATTCCTTATTTGTTGCTATTTGCATTTTGTTTTTGCTCCGTCATCACAGCAACTGTCAAAGCCTCAGCACATCAAAATCCACGTCAATCGCAAGACACTATTTGAGGACTCCTTTCAGCAGGTCAGAGGGAAGGCTTTTATTGCTTTTATAGCTTTTATTGCTTTTATTTAGCTGAATGAGCAGCACTTTAATGCTGATTCCTGCATTAATTGAATTAATGCTGATAAACAGATTTTTCATCAGATTTAAAATTCGTATTAAAAAGTTAGAATGACTCCTACTTCAAAGTAAAAAAAATTTTAACAAATAGATCATGAGCTTCCACCCACAAGATTTGAGGCGGAGACTGTGGGTCATCTTTCCAGGAGAGGAGGGGCTAGACTATGGAGGCGTGGCCAGGTATGTTAATTGCTGCATGTAATCTCAGGTACATGTGATCTATATGACCATATTGTAATTCAGCAGTTCATTTTTGTTTTTTTATTTTTTTTTGTCTACACATATCTTTTTAAGTTAGTGCTCCAGTTGTGGATTTCATTATTAATCGGGTCACCTCTAATGATGAACAAAAAACAATACACAATATTTCAGAGCTGTTTTGAGTGATAATATAACATGATAATTAATAAGAGTATGTTGACCTGTGTGTTACAGGGAATGGTTTTTCCTGTTGTCTCATGAGGTTCTGAACCCCATGTACTGTCTTTTTGAGTACGCGGGCAAAGACAACTACTGTCTGCAGATCAACCCCGCCTCCTCAATCAACCCAGATCATCTGAAGTACTTCAAGTTTATTGGACGATTCATTGCCATGGTACTCGAAGAGTTTCACATTGTTGTGCAAACCTTAACCAGTAAAGCAGTAACTTGCCTAAGTAACTGTTTAGAATAGCGTGGATATCTCCAACTATGACCACTAAGATGTGAACCTAAAAGTATTGGAAAAGAACAGCTAGTCCTGGGGGAAAAGGCTGATGTCCATATGGTCAGTTAGTAATTTTATCATCAGAATTTCCCTCTACTAATCTTTGTAACTCTTGGTAAAACTGACCGCGGTTGGATCTGTTTAATCTGTCTCTCAGTGTGTGTGTATATAGGATGAGTTTGCTTGCTTCATTCAGGTGAGCATATTTCCTTCCAGGCTCTGTTTCACGGGAAGTTCATAGACACCGGCTTCTCTCTGCCCTTCTATAAGCGAATACTAAGCAAGCCTTTGTCTCTGAAAGACCTGGAGTCCATTGACCCTGAGTTCTACAATTCCCTTATCTGGATCAAGTAAGTGATACTCATGCCAATGGATCTGGTGTCGGTATTGTTGATTATGATTATGATAGTGTTTGGGTCGTGCAATAAGTAGAGGGGCAGACTGAAGACGTTTAAGGATAAGGATGTGAGGTTGATGGAATAATGATCTCAAACCTGTCCTTTAAAGACTTTTCTGTCTTTATTCCGTGTTTTATGAAAACATTTGCACAGAATAACACTGAGAATTGTGTGTGCTAGAGATTTTTTTCTGACGATGGAATTAATATAGTGGATCACAATTGTCAGTTACAAGATGATTCACATCAGAGTTACTGAAATGCACTTCATTTTTGCTTTATTTGCACATTTATTGTGCTATAACTAAAACCATTATGCAGACATCACTGTTTTGCCTTGGAAGTGTTTTTTTTTTGGAAATTTATAGAGGTTCCCCATCTCTGACTTCCACATAGTCAGAGAAAGTCACTCCATGTGAGCAGTTAACATAAACAAAGATGGAGGCAGTGCCTAGCGCAGAGCGTCCTTCTGCTTTTCTTTGATCTTCCTCATTATGGCCCTGAACTAATATGAACTTTCTTGTCACAATCTTATAGTGGGGCGGGGCTAACACAGCTTCTCTGGAATAATAGTCTTTATGTCTTGTCCGGTTGTAAAGAACAGCAGTGTTGCTTGGAAGTTTGTTCAACCTTTAGAAGTTTCTGAGTCACAAACTTTCAACCCCCTTTGTAGCTATCTGTCTGAATGATGTGGAGGTAATTACTGTATTGAGATTAAACTTGTATAAATTGAGATTGTATATATTTGGGCTGAGGAAAAAAAAATGGTAGTGTTCAGTTGAATCACATTAACTTGAAGAAAAATCATGTGTTTGCTAACTGGTGAACTTCAGCCTTATCAGTATTCCAGGGCCAATATTGCAGTATTGGTTAAATAGGTTGCAAGCCCAAATCGGTTGCCATCTTTAACAAGGCACAGTCCAGGAGAACAGGAGAGGGTGTGTGTACTCACTGAATGGCCCTTTAATGCAGAAAATCTTAAGGGAACAGATACCCAGTTAGATCTTTTAGTGAAGTACCAAAAATCAGAAGGGCAGTCAGAATAACCCCCACTACAGGCGCTCGGGAAGCAAGAAACTATTTCACCTTGCATTCATTCCCGGCGTTTTTGACATTTTGACTCAATGTTGTAACGCACTAAAAATAAGAATCTTAAGGGTATTAAAAGAAAGGAAACATCCTACACATGACACAGGACAGCAGAGCTTCTAGCCTTTAGACAACTGTGTTTTTACTGCATAAATGTCTGAAGAAGTCGAGACAAAATGGTGACCAAGAAGCCAAGAAGAAGGGGAAACGCTGTCTGCATACAACGGGACTCCCCTTTACTGTAAACAGCATTGTACCAGTGTATCTTGGAACAATGTTAGACATGGGGGGAGCCTTCAGTAAGAACATTAGCGATGCCCACCGGGTTGGGTTCTGTGCCGTCTTGGGCCCAGAATGCCTTCAGTGGAACAACGTCCTCATTCACACAGAACACAAGACTTGAGATCACACCGCCAGCTCGGATCGGTTGTCTCTAGCTTTGCTCCACCCATTGGTGTCCTTCACAAATCTCCCCACAGCCTCCGTCGTCATAACGGGCATGTGGGTTTCTCGTCTAATGCCTGTCTGTATCTTAGTGGAGCTTCGCCGCGTATGGGAACGAGGCAGTAATGTGCCTGCTGCCATCCAGATGAAGCATCTAGATGTGTGTCACATTTACAGCAGCTGGTGACAAAGCAGCTGCATTTGCATATTTCAGTGTCTGGGGGAAAAAGAAATCCGTAAGAAAAGCAGTTTTGCCTCGTTTGGATTTTAATTCATGCAAGAAAAAACAAAACAAAACCTGAGCAGTTATGTGAGATGAGGTTTAAGATGAGGCATGATAAATGCGCATATTTTACAGAACAGCAGTGGCAAAGCTGCACTGCCTTTAACAAGTGTTCTTTTGTGCATTGTTTGCCATTTTTAATCTCCCCTATCGGTAATGAATCCACTTATGCAATGGCTTTTGACTCACAGGGAGAATAACTTGGAGGAGTGTGGGCTGGAGATGTATTTCTCAGTGGACAAGGAGATCTTGGGTGAAGTCACCACTCATGAGTTGAAGCCAGACGGAGGGAACATTCTGGTAACTGAAGAAAATAAGGAGGAATATATCAGGTAGGGGCTCACATAGAGGACTTATCGTGCTACTCTTGATGTAAGTGTAAAATACCTATAACCCTTGCATACTTGAGGGCGCTGACTATGGTAGCTGAAACACTAATGCGTTTGCGCATGTGCACATCTGTGTTTTTCAGACTGGTGGCGGAATGGAGGCTATCCAGAGGGGTTGAGGAGCAGACTCAAGCTTTCTTTGAAGGCTTTAATGAAGTCTTGCCCCAGCAGTATCTGCAGTACTTTGATGCGAAGGAGCTGGAGGTACATTACACCAGAGCTCAGCGATTATTTATAAACGTCTTAACGCAGCACAATATTGAAAGGTCTCATCTAAAGCCAACTAGCCACTTTAGTTTATGCCAGTGGCCAGTCGTCCATGCCAGGTGAGCGTCTGTGTCTTGTAACGTGGCCCGTGGCTGTACTGGGGGTTTTGGCGTCTCCTAGGTGATGCTGTGTGGGATGCAGGAGATTGATCTGGCAGACTGGCAGAGGAACACCATCTACAGACATTACACTCGCAGCAGCAAGCAGATCATCTGGTTCTGGCAGGTTAGGCCGGGCGTAGACAGGGACCTGGAGTAAGGCCCGATCTGCCCCACCCTTTCGCGCCTTTCATGTGAAATGGAAATCGCTGATGCTATGTCGGCTCTCGCGTGCACAGCCCTCTTGAATTGCTCTAATGCCACTGAGCGCTCGCGTTTCCATTTCACTCCTCTATTTATAACGCCGTGCACTCGGTACCGATGGGCATCGATGGTAATGCGTATGTCTTTGTGTTTAAAAGCATCGGTGGAAAAGTTCTACAATACATTGGTTTTAGGGGAATCGCATTGGTGTCAGCTGATACCGTTTCACCCTCTTCACTCTTCTGCTGCCGTCTTGCTCTTTGACTTGCGCAGTTTGTGAAGGAGATGGATAATGAGAAGAGGATGCGTCTGCTGCAGTTCGTGACCGGCACCTGCAGACTTCCCGTCGGAGGGTTCACTGACCTCATGGGTATTTATGCTTTACTTGCTGCCCCTCCCAGACGTGCCCCTCCCAGCTGCTGGGGACTGATGGCTTTAGGCTAGGAAGGATGTGCGTGTTCTGTCCCACTGCTTGGAATCCCCAGAGTTGATCGAAAACGTGTGCCCTACACAATTTGTTCTTGGAAACCCAAAATATAGGCTCTTGTGTTTGTGCAACAGGTAGCAATGGGCCTCAGAAGTTCTGTATCGAGAAGGTGGGCAAGGAGAACTGGCTTCCCAGGAGCCACACGTGGTGAGCTTACCAGACCAGCTTCTCTTAACCCAGAAGGGAGTAGCCCTTCTATACATGGCTGCAGAAGGCATTTATAATAGCCCTCTAGCTTCTCTCAGACACTTCGTAGCTTGTCCATTTTAGAGTTCCTTATTCCAGCCAAAGTTCTGAAGTGTTCGTAGTGTGGCCTTTTGATGTTGACCTAAATCCCACCCCTTTTTCCCATTTATTATTGCTCTTACAGCTTCAACCGTTTGGATCTACCGCCGTACAAGAGCTACGAGCAGCTGAAAGAAAAGCTGATGTTCGCCATCGAGGAGACGGAGGGCTTCGGCCAGGAATGACGCACATGGGCGCGACACGCACACGCTTGGCACAGGCTGCTGTTGTTAGCACGTGTCCTTGGCGGCAGAGTTTACATGCCGGTCTTGCCTGAGAGAATGCGGCTAATTGCCGAAGGAGAGAGCTGTGTGTGCAAGTGAGGGAGGAGGAGTTTCTGAGAGCTCCGCCCCCCCCTCTTCCGTTCCCTAGGCTCACGTTTCTCCCCAATCCCCCCCCTCCCTTCTTCCCCACATGCCGCTCAGAGTTTGCCCCCCTTACTTATGGTCATGCTGCCTTAGTTGGTAATCTATGCACCAGAATGACGACGAACCGAAGCCTGTCTCAATACATCCATAGGCTATGCACACTGCTCCCTGGTTTGCTGGGTTCACTGTAGTATTTAGACTGTTCACTCCTTTCTGACTTTAAACTCGTACACGCATCATTTCCTCTCTCGCGTTTACCGGTCTAGCAGAGCATGGAGTAGAAGCCCTGTGTGTAAGATTGTGCATTGTCTATGTTTGATAGAGCGCTACTGTATGCACGAGTGTGCATATGTAGTTCATGGCCTCAGACAGTGAGGTAGCGCTCTGAATGTGATCAGAATTTCAATCCCACTTAGAATTTTAACCCCTTACAATGCACTTTGAGAGTGGAGTGTTCAGCTTAGCTCAGAGCAAGGTGTTGGTTTAAAATAACAGGATTTCTTTGTGACTGGAATTAATCTTCCCATTACTGCAAAAGGAGAAGCATGTTCTTAACGCAAGGCAGACGATTGTTTTTAGACAACCAATAATGCCAAAGAGGAGAAGTCGGGGTGCGCCGGTGCAATTCAGGTTTACCAATGTCACAAATATCGTGCACTCCCCAAACATCTTTGTGAGAAAGTTCCAAAAAGGATCTTCTCAAGCTTAAATAGAAGGCAGCACATGCCTTTAAGGCAGAGCGACTGAGTGCTGCTGTACTAGGAGGTTATTACAGTACTGGCACAGAAAAACCTTTCCCAGTCTATGGGAGCACCTTAAATGAGTTTAAAAAAAGAGTACCTTCTTGTGACAGGCAGGTTGCTTATTCAGGTTTGTATACCCTTGAAATGTTCAGTGTGAGCCAGTTTTTTCTTTTGATTGGAGTTGGACCATGCACTTGTCACTTTGGGGTTAAGGCTAGTTATTGTGACTGAGCAGTTTTAGATAACTACAAAACTGTGATGAAAAGCTCTGTCCCTTTAAAGCCCATGTTATGCTTTAATTTAGGAAACAGTGGTTGGATATAATCACAATAGCAAGGAGGGGATTTTAACTTGACCGTACTGAACTGATGGAGCATTTCAAGTCTACTCCTGCTGAAAGGTGCTTTTCTGTTTCTTTTTTCTTTTTCTCTTTTTTTTCCAAGGAGAATTATGTAGTGGTGTTAAAGCACTTCTTTAACGTGGAGTTATTTCTGATGCTTTGGAATTGGCCTTGTTCTGGGAAATGCAATGTACGTTGTATGTGTAAACTGTTGTATAGAATTTTAAGGACATTACTCTCAAACATTCTAACCACAGTTTTAAAGAGCACAGTGAAGGTCGTCTTCAGTGGTTTTGTTGAAGGGGGATCCTTCCATATTTGGCAACAAATTGTTCAGTTTCCATATTCTACTGCAGCTGGTGTAGTGCTGGCTCTACAATTGAATAAGCAGAAAGAGGAAGCTGATTTTTTGTTCATGGAATATCTTTTTCAGCTTGGTTCCCTAAAACACAGGCCTTTATGATTGAGTTGTACTGTTTTTCTCAACTGAACGTCCCTATAAAATATTGTCAATTTCTGAGAGGACTACTTAAAATATGTGAGCACAGTGGTAACATTATAAAATGTACTACAGCTCCAACATCTTATGTCTTTGATGAAACTGAGAAATGATTGAAGAGTTCAGCAATATGTACTTCCTGTGCTGCATACCACATTAATACATCTTGTATCGATAAGTTGAAAAATGAGAATATGATGCTGTGACATTGAGTCAAATTCTCTTAAACCTTGGACATTAAACAGCTGTAAAATTGTCTTTTGTTCTGTATGTGACAGCGGATGTATTTTGCAAAAAGTTTTAAAAGACCTAGTTCGTTCTGACAGCCATTGTATGTTTTGAGAATAGTCCTTATTTTAAAGAAATGTATGAAATTGAATGAGAAAAACTAACTGCTCGATGCACAAGTAACTTTCCAATGTACTGGTTACTTTCTCAGTTGTCCTCAATTTGAGTCCCTTTCCCAAACTGCAGATATACATATCAAAATTGACAGAGTCTACTGTGATATGATATTGATAAAGCCATCCTGGGCTTTATGCCTAAGATGATTTGATGGGCACATTGTGGTACAACATGATGTGCTTGACTTCCTGTACGAATGCTTTGCCGCCTTTCCTGCTGCAGCATGCATTATCTCAAGGCACTTTTGTCAGAAAAAATGATGTAATAATTAGAAATGGACAACTAATGCTCAGAGCTCCAGTAACCCCGCCCAGTCAATTTAATCATGTCTTAAAACCATTTGTAGGAATGAACGTGTAAGCAAAGGTGTCTAATTCACCTCTTTATTTTCTTATCTAACAAATGCATTGTAAATCATAACAATTAGCTTAAAATGTCTTTTAAAAAGTGGGATTTAATGTTTTGACTGAATTTTATTTTTCTTATGTGGATGTGTACAGTTAGATGATTCTTGTCAAGATTCTCAATTGAACTGAAGAAATAAACATATAATGCACCAATTGTTCTGGTCGTGTAACTGACTGGTGATCAGCTTCTGTTCTCCATATGTTCTAATTGATTAATAAAAGGACAGTTTTTTAGTAATACAATATTATAACTGTCACCATTTGAAAATGGCTTAAGGTGATCCTTTATCACGATGAGTTATATGAGTCTAAATGGTATACAAATAAAAAATTGAAACCTATGTAAGCATCGACCATCCTGAGTTTAGGGATGGATGATCTAGATGAGCTGTTTTTTTTACAGAATAGCATAATTCACTTGTTTTAGAAGTAAACAGTCATTCCGATTGTTCTGATCAAAAATTGGCTTCAACTCAAATATTTAAACTCCTATAACAGTTATAAAAACCCAAACTATTTAAAGTGTTTAAGCCATCAGCAGCTTACTCATCAAGTGTATCATATAAAATCATTACAATTTAATTGGCCAATACCTTGGAAACTAGTTTTGTGGCAGTTTGCCTTAGAATGGGTTTTATCTTGTACAAAGTAGTATGCAGTTGTAAGCATTTATTCTCAGATTTTATATGTCTAGCGCCATTTTAATATAACCTGCTTTTAATCTTAAAAAGCTTATTTGAAAACAATTGAAAAGCAACGAACAAACAGTTCAACATGATAATCCTGTAGGGAGGATCGAATCGTTGGAACCTCATGTTTCCGGGGGACACGATACAGTACGTACTCTCTTCCGCTCAACCAGCGATAAAGAAAGGACCAAGCGGCGCCAAGCTGTTGGCTTCGCGGGTCAATTTTTGCAAGTTGTTAGGCAGAATCCGATTTTAATCGGAGCCATCCCAACAGCAATCATGGTAAGACTAAACTCACTGAGCTGTTTTCTATACCTGGTGGTCCTCTTTCGAATATTTTCTTGTAATACGAAAGCAATTTGCAAGAAAATGTCGTATATAGGTTAGCTAGCTGCACTTACGTTTGGATTACGTTATGTAGGTCTTGTTTGCATTGAAGGAAAACGTTCTTATCAACACCTTATGATCATATTTTATTAGCAGTATTACAGCGTATACGTTTTCCCAATTACACGTTGATGAGAAGCTGTAAATGTTATATACCTAGGTAGATTCCCAATGAATGGGAAATCAAAAAAGCGCTAGGTAGGCTAACTAGCTTGTTAGCTATGATCTACTTCGCTAATAACATCCATAATTGTTAGCGTCGTAGCTTGATAGTATACTTGGGTTCAATAAATAAAAGTTTATAAACGAGTAAGATTGGCCCTCTTAGATGGTGTTCAGCTTCACTTGATGCGAAATGCCATCAAAGCGCTTAACTAAACTACTTGGAAACCTAGCTACTTAGCTTAGCCAGCTATCCTTAGCTAGCTAGGTTGATGTCCGCAGTTTTACGGTTTACACCTTATGTTGGTTTGGGGTATTTAGTGTTTGGCATAGATGAGATCTCTTCAGGGCTGCAAATGCATCCTCAAATCGTTCATTTGTAATTCTGATGCGGAGGGTAAGGACAAATTTTGTCCAATCCGTGCTGTGACCTATCAAGGCCGAGCTAACTTTAACTAACGCCTTGTTTTACAGACGGTCGGAAAAAGCAGCAAGATGCTTCAGCACATCGACTATCGAATGCGCTGTATATTGCAAGATGGTCGTATATTCATTGGAACATTCAAGGCATTTGACAAACACATGAACCTCATTTTGTGTGACTGTGACGAATTCAGAAAGATCAAGTAAGTCGTTGCAAAGTACTCTAAAGCACATGACGTTACTGGAGGTTTGGGTGTACAAGGCCTGTTCATGTTCATGTACCCACTTTACAGGCCCAAAAATTCCAAGCAGCCAGAGAGGGAAGAGAAGAGAGTGCTCGGCCTGGTGCTTCTCCGAGGAGAGAATCTGGTCTCCATGACGGTAGAGGGACCTCCTCCCAAAGACGTAAGTTACTGATCGGTCCCAAAACCGTATGGCATTTTTCTGTTGTTTGGTATAAATCTAATGCCATGCTGCTGTTACAGACGGGAATCGCCCGTGTGCCCCTGGCTGGGGTGGCTGGAGGCCCTGGGGTGGGAAGGGCAGCAGGCAGAGGTGTACCAGCTGGAGCTCCCATGGCCCAGGCTCCCGCTGGCCTTGCTGGACCAGTGCGTGGTGTCGGAGGCCCATCGCAGCAGGTGAGAAGCTAGTGCTCCCTCACCGAGTGGGGGTGCTTCATCTCTCTTGGTTATGCTAAAGAATGAAATGAAGGAAGTACTAGAGCGCACGCGTACTGTTCGTTTTTAAACGAGTTGCTCGTTTGTGCCGTTCCAGGTAATGACCCCTCAGGGAAGAGGCACGGTGGCTGCAGCAGCGGCTGGAGCCAGCATCGCCGGGGCCCCCACGCAGTACCCCCCGGGCCGGGCCGGCCCGCCTCCACCTATGGGCAGAGGAGCTCCACCTCCAGGTAACCTTCCCTGACCACTTAACTGCAAAGCTGCTCTCAGATCGGTTAAAAGGGGAACATTGATGGGGGGGGGGGCTGTTACTTCATTCAGTTTGCAGTAGTAGAATGGCTGTGCTGATTCTGTCGCCATGATGAACACTTGTGCAAACTGAGACCGATGATGAGACCGTTCTGAAGCAGGATTATTCTGAGCTCAGAATCACATACCCGTACAGACTGTTGCGACTGTGTTGATGGGCTTCAGAACGTTGAGCTAGATTTCGCCCACGGCTGTAAACGTTGAACCGATGCCTTCCTCATTGGTCCCAGGTATGATGGGTCCTCCCCCTGGCATGCGACCACCAATGGGGCCTCCGATGGGCATGCCTCCTGGCCGCGGTGCCCCGATGGGCATGCCTCCTCCGGGCATGAGACCGCCACCCCCAGGAATGAGAGGTGAGGCAGGCTCGTCCTGTTCTGTAGACTTGCTTTAGCTTGTTTGGTATCTTGTCGAGCCGCATCCTAACTCTCTCTCTCTCCCCCAGCTGGGCCCCCTCCCCCGGGCATGCGGCCCCCCCGACCCTGAGTGCCCTGGCTGAACTCAGATGGGTTTTGATCGGTTTCTTTTCCTCCTGCAGGAAACCTTGGCTGTGGGCTCTTTGTATAGATTAAATTGATTTTTGCCTTTTTGTATTTTTTTCTTTTTAATAAAGTGTTTATTGGATGGTTTTAAAAAGGTGTGTACTACTGTTCTGTTCATTCTTTTTGGAAAATGTAAAAGGGTAAACGTCATATAACTGCAAATTCAATTATAGACTCCAGTAATTGTTCTGTTATGATGGAATTGATGTTTACATGACTTCTCTGTTCAGATTATGGTGCTGGTCATAGCAAAACCCAATTCCTGTAGTAAATTTAATGTATTCCTTTTTTTAGGGTACAGACCAGTGTGTCTATATAAAAATCATAATTGTGGCCTTATCAGACCAGTTGGTCAAAGGCTTGAGCAAATTTCATTGTTTTTGCTTTTCCCTTAGTTGCCTGAAAGAAAATCAGGAGTTAATCAGTACATATGTGGTTCTTGACATGAGAGTTTGGATTAACCTTAAGTGGGCCTGGAGTCCAACAAAAAAACTAAAATGAAGAAAGTTCATCTTGAACCTTGATTTTGTTTCCTATTTATGAGGGTGGGGACATACGTGGCCACACGTTCACATTTATCAGTACATATGGAAGGGGTCCCAACTGAGGGTGTGAGCCAGTCTGTATTCTATACCAATGGTAAATGTACAAAAGTCAGTAAATGGTATGACTAATTTTAAAATGTACAATTCCACATGCATTCTAACTAAATTTGCTATAAATGTTAAGACTGTGTAGAGAAAGTTACTTTTAAGGTATACTGAATTGAATTGTGAAAGCACATAAAACTTAAGGTAAACTGACTTTTAAAAGAAATGTGAAAATAATGATTATAATAAAGGTTTAGATCTAAGGAACCTACGTAAAAAACACAATATCCCGCATAAACTCTTGAAGTTACCTCAAGTTAAAAGAAACCATTACGTCCCTTTTTACCATGGCACCAAGCAATCAGTTTCAGATCCAGTCCAAAGTTTACACAGCATTCAATATACAACAGGAAGAAATCAACTCTATGAGTAATGGGCCGCATTCATCGGCCCTCTGCACTCTGTTCCGTTTTTCGCCCTAAGAGGGCAGTACAGCAAAAGAAAATGGACGACTTGGCTGCTGAACGTCAGGAACAAATATGACGTACTTCCTGAACTGTTTTCAACACACGTGTGCTGTGCAGCGGATGGTTGAGGATAGCACATATAACTTGTGTGTCACTTATAGTTGCTTCTAGGTATTTATAGTTACATTTAGCATATTAAAAGTTAACACCCCAATTGGCATCCTACAAAGTACTCAACAATCTTAGCATTTTCCCTGTTACATGATTGCTAGATAGCTTTATTTGGCAAATGCATCAGTTGGCTACCTAGCTGGCTAGTGTTATCTGGAAATAAAGTTAGTGCCAGTAATATGTTGTCAGATTTCGATCTCGTTGGGACCATTCAGGATGACGCAGATGTGCCCGAGGATAACGAATCGGCGTCTGATGATGAAGAGGTTGGTACATGTCCGCTGACTAGATATGTAACGCATGCTTTTTGTGAAAATGTTGGCTATCTTGCTAGATCAATTGCCCGGAAACACAAAAACATCACTTTAAAATCTGCAGGAGCAGCCCATTGTTTTGAGTAAGGAGAAGCGAGCGCTGAAAGGACGGGGCAACGGCGATTTCAGTGTCGACTTTGAGTTTGGGGAGAGAGATGGACTGTACAGCGAAGACTGGGCGATGGCGGACGTTATGGCCCAACTCAAAAAGAGGGTGAGTGTGTAATACTCCGATCACACAATCTCTACTCGACGGACACTGCCGATGGACAGTAGCAGCGTTCATGAAGTCGTCCCGTTGATTTAGTCCCGCATTTGATTTCCAGAAAGCTCCCACTACACTGGATGAGAAGATAGAAAAAGTGCGTAAAAAGCGCAAAGTCGAGGTAAGACCGTGGCACCGGACGCAGTTTACAGGTATGCATTGTGTGGGTGCGCTTTGAGTGTCGCTTACTAAGTTGATGGCATTCAGGAAAAAGCTCAGAAAGAGGACAAGAAAACAGACACGCCTCTCACCGAGCAAGAGGAGGATGAGGACGACAGTGACGATGATGAAGAAAATGGTTGCGACAAAGAAGCTTGTGAAGGGAGTGATGAAGAGGATGAGTTTTCTTCAGGAGATGAAGAAGTTCTCAAAAAAGCAGGTCAGGTCTACCGTCATGGATGCCATCTGACTCCTGATGTATTTGGTATATTGTGTGTGTGTGTTGTGTGAGAATATAATATATACTATATGCGTACATAGACACACACACACTATATATATATGAGAGAGAGATTTAAAAAATAGTCCTTCAGCTCTACAAGCAAAGTGCTTCTGAATTAATAGTAGGAGGAACCAGTATATATATATATATATATATATATATATATATATATATATATATATATATATATATATATATATGTGTGTGTGTGTGTGTGTGTATGTATATATGAAAAAGTATTCCATAAGCTTCTGAAGCTCCAATAGATCACTGACTTCTTGACACTTGACTTCTTGGTTGTCCTCACTTTCCCCCCATAGATACGGTCAGGGAGAAGGGGAAGAGAGGCAGAAGGAAGGCTACAGAAGAGGCAAGTCCTGAGCAGACACTTCCCTCAGCTGTGCAGTGAGCTGGGGACACTGCAGTCAGGCCCCCCAGTAGCTTCTGCTCCCAGCACACCTGTCTAAACACGACAGATACGTACACCCTTCAGACATTAATATGGGTGTGTTAGTGCAGGGTAAACACTAACACCTTCAAGGCCATAGTTCTCTTTTCCCAGGCCTGGAAATGCTGCACTGTAGCCGTGTGGACTGTGTACTCTACTTCACTGTAAGGTTGTTTTTTTTTGTTTGTTTTTTAACAGACTGATACCTTTTTCGAAGATGCCTCCCAGTATGACGAGAACCTGACGTTTCCCGACATGAACCTGTCACGGCCTCTCCTAAAGGTCAAACATTGTGTTTCTGATGAATGAGTTAATTTACCCCCAACCCCCCCCCCCACACACACACACACACACCAGCACCTCCCACCTCAAATCACTGCGTCGAACTAAAAGAACCGCAGTGGTTCCCTGGCGGTTAAATTTGGTATGTTTCTAAATCCAGATTATATGTGAACTCTACATATGTGTTGCATATATATGTGTTGTATTTCTTCCATCAGTGTGAATGAACATGGATGTCATGACACTGGAGATCTGACTGTTTGCACCTACATGAACATGTGCCCTGGACAGAGGTGTCACTTCTGGTGTTTCCACAGGCCATCACCACCATGGGCTTCAAGCAGCCCACACCCATCCAGAAGGCTTGTGTGCCTGTGGGTCTGCTGGGGAAGGATATCTGTGCCTGTGCTGCAACTGGAACTGGTAAGCTAGAAGTGTTTACACTCTATAGGAAAAGGAATATGGAGTGTATTTATAGTAAATATTGTGTGTATGTGGTCAGTCCCTAATTTATCTAATGTGTTGGTGTTTTTTTGGTTGGCTATTATGGTAGTTTACTGTGCCCCACTGTTTATGGGTGATACAGCCATGTGACTTCCTTGATCCCAGCCTCTGTTGTTGTGTGGCAAAAGAATCTTTGATGATTCATCTGGAAACGGTCATAAAAATTGAATGGAAAATACTTTTGCCTGCGAGTGGGAACGTCAACGTGATCCGGAAGCACCGGTTCCCGTAACATGCCGGTGCTGTTGCGAAGCAGCGTTGTGTTCATACTTGTCCTGTTTCACTCTGATTTAAACAATCAGATTTAAAAAAAAAAATGCTTTAGTGGTGTACTGGTCAGCTCAGTCTCCCCACCCTCCCCCAGGGAAGACCGCGGCCTTCATGCTCCCGGTCCTGGAGCGCCTCCTCTACAAGCCGAAGGCGGCGCAGGTGACCCGGGTGTTGGTGCTGGTGCCCACCAGGGAGCTGGGTATCCAGGTGCATTCCGTGGCTCGCCAGCTGGGCCAGTTCACCAGCGTCACCTTCTGCCTTGCCGTGGGTGAGGGAGGGATTTCCTGCACCCCGCTCTACCACTCTTCACCCATAATGCGTTTACATTTTAGAGGCTTTCTGTAGCAAGGCGTTTTTTTCTTCCGGGTCATGCGGCGGTGTCTCCTTTCGCCTGCGCACAGGTGGCTTGGACCTGAAGTCACAAGAAGCGGCCCTGAGGGCAGGCCCGGACGTCCTGATCGCCACGCCCGGACGCCTGATCGACCACCTGCACAACACTCCGTCTTTCGAGCTCAGTCACATCGAGGTCCTCATTCTGGACGAGGCAGACCGGTGAGGACGGCTGTGGAAGACACGCCCTGCTGTGATGGCTTTTCATGCTTTAAACGAATGTTTTATGAGAAAAGTGGCACATGCAGAGAGTCTTTGGCCCTTCTAGCAATTCTCAGCTTGGCGTCTTATTGATCGTGAAGAGCGTAGACCTCGACCTTGGCATTTCAAGTCGTTTTTTTCTTAGTGTGTCCGATTGTTTCGTTTGTTGACCGCGTTCTCTCCCCGTGTGTGTACAGGATGTTGGACGAGTACTTTGAAGAACAGATGAAGGAGATTATCCGCCTGTGCTCCTACCAGAGACAGACTATGCTCTTCTCCGCCACCATGAGTGAGGAGGTAACTGGCTGTTTTAATGACCTAGTGATTATTAAAGGTCAGCAGGGGTCTGTTGTGATGGCTGTTGTGACATGGAGCCGTCCTCCGTCACTCCCGCTCTCCTCTGTGTTAAGGCTGCATGTGTGAGCACTCCAGTTTTGGACATTTACATTTACATTTTGGGCATTTAGCAGAGGCTCTTTTCCAGAGCGACTTACAAAGTGCTTTGCATCTGTTCACAGAACGCATCCTAGATAATAGCATAGATAGGTCAGAATTCAAGATCCCCTTGAGCCAGACTGCTACTAAACTATAGGAATCAATGCCATTACCTAGTATTGCAATTAAACATTGGCTCACTTAAACAGGAATTAAAACTCATACCAAGATTCAGCAGAGATGAGATCTGTTCGGCGGATGTGACCGCACCTACCCTCATAGTGTGGGGAAGAAACTCCAAGCTCTCTGTGTGTGTGTCTCTATCTCTGCCTCTGTCTGACTGTGTGTGGCACAGGTGAAGGACCTGGCCTCTGTCTCGCTGAAGCAGCCGGTGCGCATCTTCGTGAACAGCAACACAGACGTGGCACCCTACCTCAGGCAGGAGTTTGTGAGGATCCGGCCAGCCAGAGAAGGGGACCGCGAGGCTATAGTGGCAGGTCAGAACCCCCCCCCAAAAAAAAAGGTTGCCATTCTGTTGCATCACATCTCCGCTGTGTCGTGACCCGAGCCGGATTGGCGTGACCCCTGTCCCCTCGCACAGCGCTCGTCACGCGGACCTTCCAGGATCACGTGATGCTTTTCACGCAGACCAAGAAGCAGGCACACCGCATGCACATTATCCTCGGCCTCATGGGGTTAAAGGTTGGCGAGCTCCACGGCAACCTGTCTCAGACGCAGAGGCTGGAGAGTCTGAGGTACCGCCGCCGCTTTTCTGAAGAACGTATGGAAGCCTTATGTTTGAATCACTGCACACGCTAGCAGGAGAGGTTCAGGAAAGCCACTGAAAATGTAACAAAAGTAATAATGGTGGATTGTGTATGGGACTGCATTTCCCTCTCTCCCTCCCTCTTCCCTCTCTTCTGGGTTTCATTTAGGCGCTTTAAAGATGAACAGATTGACATCCTGGTTGCCACAGATGTAGCGGCCCGAGGTCTGGACATCGAGGGAGTCAAAACGGTACGTCCTTTCATGGTGTCGAGGCGTCATATCACTTTGTTTAATTTGCAGCAGTTTAGTCTGAAGGCGGAAGTGTGAATTCACTTGTCTTCTGGTCAGGTTCACTCATCTGTTTTACATCAGATAAATGACGGGATAAAACCGTTTCTTTCTCCACTCCCTTCCGCTGTGCGTTGATTAAAAGGGTTGAAAGTACAAGTGTGTGTCAGTGTTCTTTCTGCTGCTCCTCAGGTCATAAACTTCACCATGCCCAACACGGTGAAGCACTACGTCCACAGGGTGGGGCGCACAGCGCGTGCGGGGAAGGTGGGGCGCTCCGTCTCGCTGGTGGGCGAGAGTGAGAGGAAGATGCTGAAGGAGATTGTGCGGAAGGCCAAGACGGCGGTCAAAGCTCGTGTTCTGCCCCAAGGTAAAACCTGTATGACCCGATTGAGTGGGTGTGGGGGGGAATCAGCAGCCAATCACGACTGGACTGAGCTCACTAAATGGTTCTGAATTACTTATTTATTTATTGATTGATTCAGGTGTTTTAGTGACTGTGAATGAGATCCCTTTGTAACCTTGAATTATCTTGATTTTTTGAGGTTCGCCATAAATGATCCTGTTCTTGCCGTGTGTGTATACCAGAGGTCATTCTAAAGTTCCGAGACCTGATCGAGAAGTTGGAGAAAGACGTGTACGCCGTGATGTGTTTGGAGAAGGAGGAAAAGGAGATGGCCCAATCTGAAGCAAAGGTTTGCCTGCCTGAGAAACTCAAATGCACCGATAAAAAAAAAAACAAACGCCATTTTCCTCGCCATTTTCGCTCACCACCCGTTCGTCGTTCAGATCAGCTCGGCGCAGAAGCGGCTCACGCAGAAGGCGGACGAGAAGCCAGCGGCAAGGACCTGGTTCCAGACGCACGAGGAGAGGAAGAAGGAGCGAAGTGAGTCCACGACCTCGTGCGACGGGCCCCATGCAGTGCCGCAACGCACTGCCTCGCGCTGACTACTAACGCTGACCCTGTCTCCGCAGTGACCAAGGCTCTGCAGGACTTCGACCTGGCACTGAGAGGGAAGAAGAAACGAGCCCAGTTCTTGAAGGAGGGCAAGAAGAAAGTGTTGTCGGTACGCTCTGCTTATCTGTGCCCCGGTATTTTATTATTCTGTAGTATTGACTGCTGTAGGACCTTTTCACATTTACTCAAAATGAGGTTCTGCGGTCTGTAATGTTTTCTAGACATACAAAATCAAGAGATGATTGAGAAAAGTATAGAAAGTGTAGAAGTATAGAAAGTATAGATAGTGTCACAGTAACACAAATGGAGTGGATTGGAGTCCCTGGGCTGACCAGGCTGGTACCAGACTGGGCCACAGGACCTGCGGTGACCATGCTGCTATCCCTCGTCGACCCCAGCATGGCTCCTGTTAGGCAGCTAGGTGGCATATATCGGTTGTCAAAATAAAATGGATGATTAAAGTTTGTCTTAACTAGAAAAGGGAGTCTGGAAAAATTTGTGTGTGGGGTGGGGGGGCTTGACCGAGTCAGGAGTGTGTTTATGAAGACTGATAAGCCTGAAGTCCTGGCAGGTTTGCAGCTGTTTGGGGTGGGGGTGGGGGGGTCGGCGTTCCCGTTTCTCCTTTTTCACTCGCTCTTCCTGTGTGCGTCTCCGTGCGTGGCTGTACGCGTCTCTTCCAGGCTGAGGAGCGAGCTCAGTTCGAGATGCTGAAGTCTCAGATGTACGCCGAGCGGACGGCCAAGCGGGACCGCAAGCCCAAGCGGGCGAGAGCGGCGCCCGAGGACGAGCCCAGAGAGACAGGTCTGCACCTGACCTTCACCCGACCCTCTGCTCTGAGCCCAGGAGCTCCTTCAGCTGTCGGTCAGCTGGAGTCCACCTTCCGGTTTCTCCTGCGTCTGACTGTCAGACTGTCCCCGTTTGGCTCCCACACTGCCCAACCCGCACGTCCGACCTGCAGTGGATTTTCTAATATTAATATTTTCCTATCCATTTTTCTTTTTCCAGCCACCACCAAAAAAGGTGGGAAACCTGCAAAGAAGTCTGTATTTGACAAAGAGCTCACCAGTGTTAATAAGAGAGCCCTGAAGCAGTACAGAGCAGGGTATGGACCTTGACACACACACACACGCACGCACACATACTTTAACATGACGGTGAAGGTCGAGACGGTGGAGTTTTTAACGCGCTTTTGCATTCATGCAGACCTTCTTTTGAGGACCGGAAAAGACTCGGCCACGTTCACAAGAAGGGAGGACGCTTCAAATCCAAAGCCAAGTATGCTCTACATTTTGCACATTCCCCCTCCAACTCAAACACCGAGGCCCTGCTTACACCTCCCATGAACACACGACCACCTGACTGTGGTGATCCAGTAATCCAGTCAAGATTTATTATGCCCTTTTGTAATTTGACATTAGGCTTTGAGTGTGGAGAAACTGGCTGCACCTCACACACACACACAGAGATCACAAAGCATGCTCGACTTCCTAGGGATCGTGACAGTTATGTCTCAAGAAATTTCGGATGGCATGCGTGGTTATACGGGTATCTTAAATGTATATGGACAGCATCTGGATATGTACACGTTTTAATGCCAAAGGTACATGGGGCCTAAAGTGTATATACTCCACAACTGGGAATGGAAAACACTATAGCAGTTCATTAGTTGATTGGATTTCTACTTCATTTGTATGTTAAGTTTCACCAAGCAACAAGGAAGCTCTAGTTTTGTTTTCCATGCTTATGTGGTCCTGTTTATCTGTTTTCTTTCAGGTTCAGGAGAAAGTGAGGAGTTTGTCATGCTAGATGCAGTAACAAAGGCAGTCATGTTCGCATAGTCCTGCTTGCAGTTCCCACAAGCTTCCAGATCTGAGGGGTACAAAGCAAATCCGGACAGCTGGATCGCCTCAACATTTACAGCCGGACCGCCTCAACATTTACCAGTACATTTGTTTCTTAGACAGAAAAGGTGTGAGCCATCTTACATGCTACAGTATAAACTAGGAGCAAGAGAACTCGGCCCTTTTCTCAACAACTGGGGGATGCTGACTGTATGGAACCAGCTTTATTATAACTGATTGTGGAAGGAGGAAAAACAATTGGATTACGTTAGTTCTATTTGTAGTTAAATCTTATTTGTAATTTGCATTTGTGGTATCTGTAAAATTTTCACTTCAGTCGCAGGATTCTGTGAAGTTATTAAAAACTCGTGTTTTTGAACTCGATTGCGTTGTCATTGCTAATGCCATTACTAGCACACCACTGCTAATAATTGCCAATCACATGTTTTGTACGTACTAGAGTGATGATGCGTTTTTCTATTGTCAGGCTTTCTATTGTCAGGCGGAAAGATTTTGTACTGAAAATGTACTCTTACTGTTGTACAGCAAATAACGTCCTAATAGTATAACGTTTAAGAGTTTCATGTCCCCAAATAAACCTCAAGTCAAAACCGTGAAACCTTACGTGAATATGATCCTTAGCAACGACGTATTTACTTTCCTGATAATCGAAACCCCATGACCATGAGTCAAAGTGAGTCGCGTAATTCGAAAACGAAACTTAGCCGGCATTTAAAGGCGTAGCGAGAACGCCCCATCCATTCACAGCAGGACTAAAGACGCAATGAGCAGGAAACAGGTTCGTTTCTGGGTTTTTATTAAATTATTGATCTAGAGATCCGTTTTCTCTTTATAAATATAATTCCGGGAGAATGTTTAGGAATACTATTTTAAATTATCCCATGTCTTCTCGAGAGTGACTGTGTATCCTTTATGTTGGACCTTCATTTCCTGAAAAACAGAAACCGGCTTTAATCAAAGTCAAGAATAAAACCAACGTTAACGCTCTTGAACAAATACTTAATAGGAGTTTAGTGGAGTAGTATTATGATACATTTCTTTAATTGATTGTTATTTTTGCGTCGACATCTCAGTCATTGGTTTAGAAATAATTTGGCTACCTTACACATTATGGAAAGCATCCACAAATTTAGAGCCAACCTGATCGACTATTGTTCGAATTAGAATCTCACGGATTGTTGATCTGAACTTGTATTGATGATGTGGTTAATACCATAGTAATGCAGTGGGGGAAAAACAGGTTGTATGTTCCCGGTATCTGTGTTGCATTAGTTGCTACGTAATGAGTAGTCTACTGTATGGGGCTAATTTGCTGTCAAAACGTTGCAAATAAACAGGACATTCTATAAATATACTATTTGCAAACAAACATAACACGGTGTACAAATAAAAAGACACGATTTACAAATGCAAAAGGCGATTGTTTCGAATGTGACTTTCAAACGAATGCAAAGCTTCTTTCAAATACATTACACTTAAATGTTTTACAAAAACATTCCCATGTAATTATTCACAAATACAGTAGATGGCGCCTTCGCTGGTTAACTTTAGGCTTTGCTAATACTACATTATTTTTGAGGGAAGTTAAAACAAGAATGAGCAAGTCACAAAGAAGGTTAAATTACAGAAAATTATGCTTACTAAGATATAGAAACAGAGTCTCGCCTGTTGGCTGCTCATTATCAACAGCAATCCACTTTTGCTCAGTCAGCTGGAGTGCTTTCCCACGCAGTTATTTCTTGTAAAGTGTACCAACAGTGCCACCTACTGTTCAGGAGCGATGTATTTGTATGACGGCAGTGTGTTTTTGTGAGAAAATCTTGACAGAAGATTGCTCCTGCTACAAAAGTGTGCCAAAAGTCACGTGATCCACAAACAACAGTTGTGGAACATGTTATATGTATTTCAAAACATGACATGGGAATGTTTTTGTAACACACATTATATTTGCTTGTTAAGTGTGATGTATTAGAAAGCAGCTCTGCATTTGTTTGAAAGTCTCATATGAATTGACAACAATTGCATTTTGTATTTTTAAGTCCTGTTTTTATTTGTACATTGTGTTGTGTTTGTTTGCAAATAGTATATTTACAGAATTTATTTACAGTTTGGGCAGCAAATTAGCATCATACAATATACATATTGCATTTGTGATATAAATGCACAGTTACCACAACTTTGAAGGTGTTGCAGTGATTTAAATTTGTTGAAAGTTACAGTGTATGCCAATTCCAAATCTAAGATAAATGTGTTAGCTTGATTGGTAAATCACCTGAATCTGGATGCATGTTCAAGATGTTAACTAACACTGCTTTTGTTATTTGGTAGGCCAGTATGAGTGATTTAGTAAGTACAGCACAGAACTTAATCACTGCAATAAACAGTATTCAATTCAATTCAATTCAATTTTATTTATATAGCGCTTTTTACAACACATGTTGTCACAAAGCGGCTTTACAAATTGCGTGGGTCCAGATCCCACAGTACTCTTTATTGCTTACTTTTTGTAAGTCGCTCTGGATAAGGGCGTCTGCTAAATGCCGTAAATGTAAATGCCGTAAATGTAAATGCCGTAAATGTACTCTGCAGACCCCACACAGAGCAAATCAGGGTCATCAGGGCCAGAGACATGGACAGCATGCTATCACATCACAGCAGCCTCCACGACATCCTTCTGTATGCCAGTAAATTATTATATAGTTGTAATTGGTCTTGATACTATAGACTTTTTATGAAGTGTGATGTGGTAGCATGCTGTCCCTGTCTCAACCCTGATTTGCTCTGTGTGGAGTCTGCAGAGTACTGCTTATTGAAGTGATTAAGTTCTGTGCTGTTCATATTTGACTAGCAAAATATCAAAAGCAGTGTTAGCTAACATCGTGAACATGCATCCAGATTCAGCTAATTTACCAAAGCTAACAACACATTTATCTTAGACTTGGAATTGGCATACACTGTAACTTTCAACAATTATAAATCACTGCAACACCTTCAAAATTGTGGTAACTGTGCATTTATATCACAAATGTAATATGTATATTGTTAATCACATTTGCACTCCCCCATCACGGAACAAAAAGTGGATTCTTGCAATCGATGGTACAGGTAATCATCTACCCAGCCTCAATCTCTGATTTCATCTTGTAATTATGAAGTGAGCAGAAATAAAAAAAAAACGAAACGCGTGCTGAAAACTGAAGTGAGTACGGGGCTGTGAGAAGCGAGTGCACTTAACCACGCAAGTCTCGTGTCTCTGCTCTCGCAGTTGATGTTTTTGCTCAGTTTTCTTGATTTTGCATGATTTATCCTTATCTTTGTGCTCTCACATAAAAGACAGTAATCTCACTTCATAAGTTAGGCTTAAAATGTGAATTTTCAAATCACTTTCTTGAAAAATTGATGAGTGATTTTTCATTTATTTTGATACTTATATTAAATTATTTATTCTTTGTAACTGTAACTGTGAATATAATTTACTCTGAAATACAGGAACACTGATAGAAAACTGTGGTGAAGAATGGACAACCAAACTAGAGGGAAAAAACAACAAAGACGAGGTGATTAGCCACGATGTCTATACAGTATCTTTGTCCTCCTGTTGTTGTTGTTCTTCTTCTTCTTCTCAACATATGACTCCTAATTATGTTTAGTTTAATCCTAATACAGATTTCCCCACTGATTTCAGCTTCCACAGGTCCAGTGCCTGGACAAAGGCAGGAAAATGGAATAGCTAATCAGCAAAGAGAAAGGGATACTAGACATGGCAGGGGTGGGGGAGCAGATGGAGGTGACATAGGTGGCAGAGCTGGCAGAGGACCAGGTGGAAGTGGTAGCACAGGGAGAACAGGGTGGGGAGCGGGTGGAGGTGGTAGAAGAGGACATTCAGCAGGAGTTAACAGAGGTGGAAGAGGAGGAGATTGGCGAGTGAGAAGTGAGAAGAAAGGAGAAAACAATGGAAACCAAAGACTGGATGATGGGTCGTGGAGAAATGGGGAGGTAGAGGTTCAGAGAGGAAGAGCAGGTCAAGACAGAGGAGGGGCTCCTAGAGGGAGAGGACGAGGTGGCAGAGGGAACAGCAAAGATGGAGCTCCAGTGATACATAAACTCGGGTACAAAACGCTGGAGGAACTGCTGGAGAAAGACACCTCTGTGGTGGCCATTACCCTCTCATCCAGTGCAGGCTTGCGGACCCTGCTGGAGGAGAAGACCATGCGGCAGGACCTCGTACAGTTGGTCTGTCAGGTCCTTCGCAAGGCATTTCAGGCTAGAAGTGACCGCAGGACAGTGCTTCATCTCGCCCAGACAGTCAAAGATTCTGGCTTCTTCCAAACTGTTCTTCCCCTCTACTTGACTGGGATGATGTCTGATCACAACAATACTCGGAGGGAGCAGTGCCCAGTGCACTTGGACAACATCATCAGCCTCCTGACCGATGTGCTCACCATGTTCCCCTCCAGCTCCATCCTCTCCGTCTCCATGCTGGTGGCTGTCTTGAAACAAGTGGTTAACCAGCTGCGAGCATCTGGAACAGATATCCCTGCCGCTGTTGACAATAACCTAGAGAAAGTCCAGGGCCTGGTTGATCACCTTCAGAAGAAAGCAAGGGAAGGCACCATGCGTTCAGACAAATACACTGTCCTAATAGGCGACGAACCAGGGGATGATTTCAGAAGCATGAGTATCTATCCAACCCCCGAAGAATTCCGCCAGGACGAAAAGCCATTTCTGCGGCCCAACATTATGTCTCAAAGCTATCATAGCGCCCATATCTACCTGGATACTCATTTTAGGCTTTTGAGAGAGGACTTTGTGAGACCACTGCGTGAAGGTATCAGAGAGCTGCTTGAAAGCTATCAGAATGAGAGTGGTTTGCCAATGAGAAAAAAACGCTTTGATGATATCAGAATCTACTTTGACACCAGACTGATAGCACCACTCTGTACTTCATCGGGTGTTGCCTACAAAGTACAGTTTGACCCCCAACCCCTGCAGGTCAGATGATGCTAAATATTATATAAATGAATAACAATAAAAATTCATTTATAATAAATCACATTATATGGTTAATGTAAATCCATTTTCACATTTCCCACAAATATGAATATTTCTTGTAAAATATGTTCATAGGTGATAAAAAACATTTATTAGCCAATGTTTTTCCAGAGAAGTTACAGAGAATAAAATGAAAGCTCTGTGCTGTTTTGCAGTTTGTGCGCTGGGAGAATTCCAAACGACTGCTGTACGGGTCCCTGGTCTGTCTGTCTATGGACAATTTTGAAACATTCCTTTTCGCCACGGTCTCTGAAAGGGACCCCAAGAAGCTGAGCAAAGGTGAAGTCCAGCTGTGTTTTTCTAGAGAGAGTCGAGCTGAGCTGATCAAGATCAAGGCTTCTCACTCCTTTCTGATGGTGGAGACCACGGCGTACTTCGAGGCCTACCGCTATGTCCTAGAGGGGCTTCAGGAACAGGAGGAGGACAAACTCCCCTTCCAGAGGTGTGCAGAGAATCTAACTGACGTTTCACAATCTGCTTGAAGGAGCTTCAGATAGCAATATCAGCTCCTTCAAGAAGACAATCTCAGATACAATGTGGTAGCACAACTGTCAATTCTTTGTCAATTCTTTTTCTAGGTACATAGTGGAATGTAACCCAGATGTCCACCCTCCATTATACCTCACACGATGTGTGAGGGCTTATGATCTGTCCCGCATTGCAGCAGAGGGCCATCAGGGCACTATCAAAGAATTCAACCCTTTGCAGCCTGATGCATGGCCTGGAGAGGAGCAGCTGGGCCTGGATGGAAGCCAGCTCCAAGCTCTTAAACTGGCACTCACCAAGGAGCTCGCCATCATACAGGGCCCACCAGGCACAGGTAGAGAAAAGAGAATTTATCATAAATCAAAGCACCTGTCTAAATGTTCTTCCAGGCTTCAGAAAAGCTAGACTCCTATGGATCAGCTTCAGCCCAAAGCTAACACTACTTAATCCAGCTAATTAAAGACTTACGCTAATTAAGGAAAGAAATCTTTGAGAGCTAGAACAAATTTGTTTAATTAGGTTTGTAAAATGGCTCTGTAAGAGAGCAGAGGAGCTGGACTAAGATTGATAGACTACTGTAATATGAGGTTTTGCCACTGATTCTGTTAACTGCCACTGATCCAAGATATTCTGTTCTTTGAAGGGAAGACATATGTGGGGCTAAAGATTGCACGGGCTTTGCTGGAGAACCGGATGGCATGGTCAAATGATTCCCCTATGCTAGTCGTCTGCTACACCAATCATGCTTTAGACCAATTTCTGGAAGGTATGACATGGCTTATTGCTTGGGTAAATGCTCATTATCTGACAGGGTTAAAGAACCCTGTTATAAATACGATTCCAAAGTTTCCTATGGTGATTTTAGAATTTAACTTACTGGAAAGCACAGCAGCATCGACTGGTTGATATAACACTTGATCAGTACATCACAGTACTGTACAGATCTTTGGTGAGTGATTTATTTCGTGTCAGAATCCCCAGGCTTTGTGATGAGGAGGTTATGATGTCTTGGCCTCAGGTATCTATGGCTTCCTAAATAAGGGCATTGTGAGGGTCGGAGGGCGCAGTAGCAGTGAGATCCTGAAGCCTTTCTCTCTACGAGAGATCACCAAGCAGCGCGACTTCCGTCAGAGCCTGCCATCGCACCTTAGGAGGGCCCATGCTGAGGTGAGCTTCAGTTAGTATGCCATTTAGCCTATGGGTCCAAACACATGCTATCAAACGAAGAATCTGTTTTAGTAGTTTATTTTCAGGCTGTTTACTATTTTCTGTAACACGAAGGCGAGTTTTTTTTACTTGTTTCACAGCCAAAATCCTTAGTTTAAGCTTTTCTATCAGTATGTGAACGCTGCAGTGTGAATACTGCTAAATGAAACAGCGCCGACCTGCTGGTAATTCCCAGATCTACAAGGAGATGAAGAATGCGGAGGACCAGATAAAGAAACAGTCGATACAGCTGGAGTGCAGTATTCGTGGGGTCATTAACGAACGCTTCCTGTGGCAGTACATGTCTGACGAGCACTGGGAGAGTCTGAGTCGACAGACGGTCAGTCTGCCCCCATCAAGCAAACAACCACCCAAAACACTTTTTGTAAATATGTATGGGTCAGCTTCAAGTTTCCACTTCCAAAAAAAAGACTCACTCTCAGTTTTGATTGTCATTTTTCATCATCATCATCATCATCATCATCATCATATTTTGTTTGCTAGTTGCATTAGTAAATAAAATGATTTTTTTATTGTGTGTGGGTGCTTGTGACGTCTTTGTCTGTGTGTCTGAATGACACAGATGCAGTATGAATTTGAGAATGTGGGAGGGAAGGTGTCAATGATCATGGAGTGGCTGGGCCTGGGTGCACTGCAGCAGCAGGAGCCTGGTGGTGCCACAGCAGGTGAGGTTTACACCACAGACCAGACCAACACAATGAACTAGCGTTCTTTTAATACAGGCGTTTTGTCCGATTCAATGAATTGTACTTGCATGAAGTTTATGTAACAAGTACCATTTTAGTTTTTTGATACTTTCAATTCTTTCACGACTCTTTAAAGTCATCACTAGATGGCAAACTCCACTGAGGGATACAACTAGTGGTGAGAATCCTTTATGCTGCAGATTTAGCCACTGCAAGCATGCACTCTTTTGCTTAGGAAGTATGTAGTTTTCTTCCTGGATTTTGTGTTACATTTTTAGCATTTTAAATATTTTAATAAAGTATGTTTTTAGTAGCAAGTTACATTCTTGTTGCATTTCACAGAACGAACAATGCAAAACTAAGCAAAAAATGAACCTCAGTGACTGTATGCTGATTCAACATGCCCACAAAAAGAGAAGAGATCAAAACACAGAGAACAGCCATCGTTCAGTGTACCTGAAAGATAACACTGTATCTTTGTAGTACTCCACCACTGGCTACTAATAGTACCTTCCAGCGTACAATGATTTACAACCTCTCCATCCTTTTTCCCTTCCACAGGTGAGAATGAGAAGGTTGAGCCCAGAAAGGAAGAGGAGCTGTTGGAAGTGGATGAAGAGGCAGCTCTGATTCAGGCAGAGAGGATCCTGGTGGACGCAGAGCCATGGGCCCTAGATAGTGTCCAGCACAGGATAGAGGAAGAGTCCATGGCTCAGATGGAGAAGCTCATGCTGGTCATGAACCTGGAGCAGGATGAGGACAAGTCTGGACAGCACCATGGGCAGGAGCAGGCACACGGACAGGCACACGGACAGGCACACGGACAGGCACATGGACAGGGACAGGGACAGGGACAGGAGCAGGCACACGCAACAGCAGATAATGAAAAGTGGGAGGTGAGACAATGATTTTACTCTTCCAGAAGAACATGGTTAAAATTTTCATTGTTTTATTTTCTACCTGTCATTTGCTTCACTAGTGTTTCAGAGGTAGGTTTGTTCATTTGCAATAATCCCAAAATAAACTCCTCTGTGTGTGTGTGGCTATTCAGGTTCAGCGTCACCAGAAGAAGCAGATGAAGCAGATGATCAAGAAGCAACTGAGGGAGAGTTCAGTTATGAGTATGGAAGAGGAGGAGAAAGTGAGGAATGTATGGCATCTTCGTTTTAACGACAGATGGAGGCTTTACCGGTTAGTACACACAACTGCAAACAAAAGCAAGTCTCCCTGGAGCCGCACCTTGCAATAGTTATGCGAACTGTGCAATAACATTTTGTCCACTAGGTGGCAGAATTTAACCATCAAATTCACCATAGATTTAGGGTTGTATAAACTCAAATAAGAAGTAGGCCAGTTAACAATGGTAATTTGACTACATTCATTTCTTTCATGGCGCTCATTTTTGTCTCCCTCCCTCTCTCCTCAGCCTCTGGATGCAGCGCTACCAGACCGAGCTTCGCGAGAAGACTCTCGATGCTGAGCAAGTCTTTCAGGACGCTGCCGAGCGCATCGCCGAGGTCCGCCGGCGCGAGGACCTGTGCGTGCTCAAGCATGCCAAAGTCATCGGCATGACCACCACGGGGGCCGCAAAATTCCGTCAGGTCCTGCAGGAACTCCGGCCGAGGCTGGTGATCGTTGAGGAGGCCGCAGAGGTCCTGGAGGCCCACACCGTCACCACTCTCAGCCCAGACTGCCAGCATCTCATTCTGATTGGAGATCATCAACAGGTGCAGGATATATATGGCATATGTACCAAACGTGCTGTACTCAGCACAGTGAAATCACGAAAAGCACATTTATGTCATTTGTACCTATAGAGCTGCAGTTTTGTTCCTGCTTGAGATGAATCAAGCCCAGAACTGTAGAGCCAGTAAACCACTCATGTTCGTGTGTTCTAAGATCAAACACAACTCACTCATCTCACAAGAGCTCAATTTGTCTGAAGGGCATATGTACAAATGTAAAGTTCACAGTCTCCAGGACCAGTATTCTGAGCCATTGATTGTAATTAATTGCACATTTTAGCTTATATATCTAGTACACAGAGAATAACTCATATTCTTGCTATTTTTTGAGTTAACTGAAACTGTTGAGCTGATCTGAATGTCATGTTTTTTTGTTCACAGCTGAGACCTAGTGCCACAGTCTATGAACTAGCCCAGAATTTCAATCTCGAGGTGTCCATGTTTGAGAGGCTCGTCAATATGAATTTCCCCTTTGTCAGACTTAACTATCAGGTAACTTGATAGATCCGAACAGCAACTCTTTCATCAAACAAATAAAAAAATTGGCACACCCTATCATTTTTACTTATTTACTTATTATTATTATTTCAGCATCGTATGAGGCCAGAAATTGCTCGTCTCTTGACTCCTCATATCTACTCGGAGCTGGAGAATCACCCTTCTGTTCTGGAGTATGAGAACATTAAAGTAAGCACCCTAACTGATTTCTTTATTATAATGTAGCAACTACATATGCAAATTTGCTACCATATGACATGTTATAAGTATCATTGTTAATTAATGACCAGGCATACTCAAGCTAAGCACTTGTCTTTTCTTGTAGGGGGTTCTCACAAACCTTTTCTTTGTGGACCACAAGTTCTGTGAGGCGGAAATAAAGGATGGGCGAAGTCATCAGAATTTGGAGGAGGCTAAGTTAGTGGTGGGCCTGTGCCGTTACCTGTTGTGTCAGGAATACCAGCCTTCTCAGATCACTATCCTCACCACCTACACTGGCCAGCTTTACTGCTTACGCAACCTCATGCCGTCCAAGGAGTTCTCAGGGGTTAAAGTTCATGTAGTTGACAAGTACCAAGGTGAGGAGAATGATATCGTCATATTGTCTCTGGTGCGCAGCAATGCTCAGGGCAAGATTGGCTTCCTGAAGATACCGAATCGCGTTTGCGTCGCGCTTTCTCGTGCCAAGAAGGGACTGTATTGCCTGGGTAACACAGAGATGTTCAGGCAGGTGAAACTGTGGAGTGGTATCCTTCACACCCTGCAGGAGAAGGCCCAGGTGGGGAGCGCTTTAACCCTGAGTTGCCAGAACCATCCAGATACCCACACCATGGTAGCCTGTGCCAGCGACTTCTCAAATGTCCCCGAAGGTGGGTGCAATCTGCCCTGTGAATACCGCCTCGACTGCGGTCACGTCTGCATCCGCATGTGTCACCCATATGACGCTGACCATAAGGAATACAAGTGCACCAAGAACTGCCCCAAGGTGCTGTGTGAGCTTGGCCACAAATGCCCACGTCTGTGTTATGAGGAGTGCGACAAATGCAAGGTACCCATTGAGAAAGTTGTTCCACAGTGCCAGCACAATCAGTGGATGCCATGCCATGTGGATCCTAACTCGTTCATCTGCACGGTGCCGTGTCTGAAGATGCTGACATGTGGCCACCAGTGTCAAGCCTGCTGTGGAGAGCAATGTACTGTCCTTTGCAAGGTCAAAGTTCCCATGACCCTAAAATGCGGACACACCCAGAGCGAGCCATGCTACGTCTCCAGCGATCCCACCAAGTGCCCGCCCTGCAGAGCCCGGTGTGGCACTGCGCTGAAGTGTGGGCACGTCTGCTCAGGGACTTGCCACAAATGTCACAATGGGCGTCTACACAGAGCCTGCAAGCACAAGTGCCAGCGCATCCTTCCGTGTTCACACCAGTGTCGGGTACCCTGCACGAGGAACTGCCCACCTTGCACGCTGGTGTGTGAGAACCGCTGCGTTCACAGCATCTGCAAGAAGCAGTGCGGGCAGCCCTGCATGCCCTGCATGGAGCCTTGCGAGTGGAAGTGTCCTCACCAGAGCTGCGGCAAACTCTGCCACGAGCCGTGCGACCGGCCGCCGTGTAAAGAGGAATGCAACAAGAAGCTGCCTTGTGGGCATCCCTGCATTGGGCTTTGTGGAGACCCATGCCCGGATAAGTGTCGCGTGTGCCATCAGGAGGAAGTGACCGAGATCTTCTTCGGTAACGAACAGGAACCGGACGCTCGGTTCGTTCAGCTGGAGGACTGCAAGCACATCGTTGAGTCCACGGCCATGGACATGTTCATGGCCATGGATGAAGGCCAGGAAGCCGGTCTGGATCAGCGGGCCATCCGACTCAAAGAGTGTCCCAGGTGTCGCACACCCATTCGCAGGAACGTGCGCTATGGCACCCACATCAACCGCTGCCTGGAAGATATCGAGAACGTGAAGGAGCAGATCAGTGGTATGCAGTCTGACATTAAGTCTAAGCAGGAAGAGCTTCAGATGTTTCTGAAGGGGAAGGAGAACCTTATTGCACAGTTTTCTGCAGAGTATATGCAAATCAGCGAAAAGCTTCAGGAGTCCGGCCTGTCTCTTCAAGACCTCTGGCACCAGGAGTTGTTGATAACCTTCCTTGAGAGTCTTGGGAAACTGATGCAGATCCAGCAGGACTACGAGTCTTCACCACAGGCTGATCAGTTGTCCTCGCGCAATAAAGAATGCACCCAGTTCCTGCTTGATGCTTCGCAGAGATTCTCAGAGCAGCAAGTTGAAGATCTCGAGCGTGAAGTGGAAAGACTCTCCTTCATGGCTGATCTCTGCGTCCGCTGTGAGATGACTAAATCCAGGGAGCTTGGAGTCAGAATCAGCTCCAAGGTGAGTCAAGCATGGAAGCTTCTGGAGCAACCTGGGCCGTTCACCAAGGGGGACGAGTGTGAACTGAAGGGGATTTTTAAAGAGCTGGAGTCCGAGCTCCCGTGCGTTGGCCTGGGAGTCACAGACAAAGAGAGACTGATGATCATCAAAGCCATGAACCTGAAATTGGGACATTGGTATAAGTGTCCTAATGGTCACATATACGCCATTGGGGAATGTGGGGGCGCTATGGAAAAGCGTCCTTGTCCTACATGCGGTTCTGTGATTGGTGGAGCCAACCACACTCTTGCTGAGGGGAACTCTGTGGCAACAGAGATGGATGGGGCACAACATCCTGCCTGGTCAGAAGCTGCCAACATGCTGAACTTTCACCCCAGGGACCTTTAAATTCATATATGCTGCCTCTTTTTGTCCTGCTTCCGCTTGGGACGGGTCTTGTGTTCTGTTCACATCAACAAGACTTACTAAATGAAATTTAATATCACTGTCACTTAAATAAGTATACATCTTACACTTATCAATGAGTCTCAATTTTGGCTTTTAAAGATTTTATTGCTTCATATATTAGAAATGTATGCATTGGAATAACGATTCATTGCAAAAGTGCATGTTATTCTGTTTTAACCATTACTTACCATCGTATACTCTTAGCAGACAGAGAAGACTTAATATGTGTATCTTTATTTAACCAATAGGGGGCAGGAGTGTACTGATGAATGTTTAAGTTGAAAATGAGAAATACACAAATAAATGAAAAGAAAACTGCATCACGCCTTTACTTGCATGTATGGACATTGGTGCGTGTGTGTATTTGTACATATAGCCCATCGCCTCTTCCTCCTAATTCCTTATCTCATCAGGAATGTTTTACACCTCTGTAATTCCAACTGTCCTCTCCTTCTCTCCCTGGAACTATTGTATTGTGTGTGTGTGTGTGTGTGTGTGTGCGAGAGAGTACACGAGCTTTCTGGGCTTGACACATTCACTCTGTCATAAAAAGGCAAGGCAAGGTCAGCAGGTGCGTCCTAAGCTCGGGGAAACCGTCACACTGCTGGCTGGCTAATAGTAAAACATTACCTGTGCTCTCAGCCTAATTTGCTGGCATGCAGGCAGTGGCGTGGGCTCTGGATGCTGTCCTGCGGGTGATGGGTTGCAGGGATGGGTTCCATTTAAGCTGTTTTGCGAGAGCTTACATCAGTTTAGGACATGATGAATGTAGCTTCATCACCGCAAGAAAAACTCGCTGCTCTCTCGCTCTTTTCTCGACAGAAAGGAGTCAGAACAGGAGTGAAAACCAAACCATAAATGAATCCTTGCCCATAGTTTCAGAGGCGGGTCAAATGGATATTTGTAGTTTCCGAAGTAGGTTAATTGGTTAATTGTCAGTAGATTAGGATAGAAGATCGGGATAGTAGGATAAAAAATGATTTCTTGGAAATAAAAAAAAAACAAAAACGGCCTATAATATCCTCAGGGGTTCTTGGTGTCGTCTGTCATGCTTCTTTTTGGAAAAGCTCTTCCGCTTAGCAGGGAGTCGTTTGGCAGAGTGGCTCACACTGATGTGCTGCTCTGATATGACTTCTAAAGTAGATTATGAAAGGACTGAAGCATGACACATGATTTGGGGCGGAGGGAGTATGGATGATTCTCCTAATAATGAATCACTGTCATTGTGGATAATGGGCTGGGGTTGGTGGTGAAGGGCTGGGCTTGGTGAGGTTTTGCTTTAATGACCCCCAGATTGGACTGGAGTTTAGGGAAGTGAACAATAAAAGTCTCACTCCTATTCTTTGTGCAAATTTTGTGATATTACATTACGTTAACAGTTTATATATACATACATCTACAGTGACTAACTCCACATGCATGGATCGAATACTTTTGTGCAAACCTGTGTACTACAGGTGGGATGAACATCAGGGACCTGCTGGAGAGAGGATACATGGAAAATTAAGAATCCAAACCGGGCCGCTTCAAATGAAATGTCTAATGTTAACAGATGAATATCAACAGAGTACTCTGTGCAGGCATCCATAGCCCCAGGTATCCATAGCCCCAGGTACGCATGTGGATTTAGGGAGTGGCGTCAACAGTGGCCAGACTGTTGGGCAGAGCTGATTAAAATTTCATCAGGCCTGGTGGAGACTGTTCCTGTGCTTTCATGGAATAATGTGCATGTGGATGTATAAATATAGATCTGCTGTAGTTATAAGTCTCTAAGAGAATCCCTTAGATGGATAGTTTTTAAACATGATAAAGCATAATCCAGCCCTCCTCCCTCTCTCTCTCTCTCTCTCTCTCTCTCTCTCACCTACCTTGTAGCTTTGTCATTTGTACTGTATAGGTCCAAATTCAAGCCGCCATTATGTCAAAAAATGCTATTACTAATGGCGGAATATAAATTCTTTGAAGTGGCATGTTCAAAAGAGAGGTGGGGTCATCGTGTAACAAGGTGTAATCCAAAGAAATAGTTCAGGTTGTCCCATCATAAAAATCTTTATTGAGAACCTGTGACTTTTAATCATAATACAAGCTAGGGAAAAGAAAGAAAATACATTTGTAAGAAAATATAAATTTTATGTTGAATGTGGTATAATAGTGGCACCCTTAGATGTTGGTGAATATATATATATTGCCAAAAGTATGCAGTACCTTCCTTGACTCACATATGAGTTTAAGTGACATCCCATACATTGGTCCACCCTTTGCAGCTAGAACAGCTTCAACTCTTCTGGCTCCGCCTCCCATCTGTCTGTCTTGTTTTCACTTCCTAGTCCTGCCTCTGTTCTGGTTTTCCTTGTTTTCCCTTTTGCTCTGTCTTTCTGCCTTGGTTATTGTCATCAGCTGTTTCTAGTTTGGTTCTCATTATGTCCTGTGATTTAAGCTCTGTGTTTGGTGTCTTTGGTTGCAGATCATTATGGTTGTGAGTATGCTATGTTGCATATGTGCTTGCATTTGTTACTTGGGTAGATTCTCTGCTTGTAAGGTAGGCTTGTCTTGAAAATACTATTAACTAGATATTGATAGATCTCTTGGCTGTTTGGTTAGTCTAGATATCTTGCTTGTTCATTAGTTGATTCAGGTGTGGTTTTGGTCTAGTTGAAGTGTCAATAACAGGGGTGGAGCCTGTAATTCTAGATAAATTAAGTCGGCATTCTGCTACAAACTGACATGTTTGTAGCGGTTAGTATCTCCTCGGCCAGCAGTAGACTAGATTTTATTAGGATACACAGATTGTGCTTTTCCATCCCTGTGCTCACCTTGAACAACACCAGAAGATGGAGATGCCAGAGGAGAAACTGCAACTCCAGTAACCTCATCTACCCACATTGTTCATCTGTACCAAAGGTGAAGGTAGCAGGGGGACTCTGGAATTGCCACTCTGCTAAGTCACTCGACTTCCTGGATCTGACAGAGACATGGATCACTCCAGAGAACTCTGCAACTCCAGCTGCTCTCTCTACCTCCTTTGCCTTCTCCCATTCTCCATGGCAGAATGGCAGGGGTGGTGGCACAGGTTTGCTTCTCTCTTGCTCATGGTGCTTCTCTATACTCATTTTCTTATCTTAACATTTCTTCCTTTGAATTCCATGCTATCATGGTGTCTTTCCCCACTAAACTTCACATCATTGTTCTCTATCGCCCTCCAGGTCCACTGGGAAACTTCATAGATGAGTTGGACATTCTTCTGAGTGCTCTCCCCTTAGAGTCATCGCTTGTTCTTCTAGGGGACTTCAACCTTCCAACAGAGAGACTACATTTGTCCTGTCTTCTTCTACTGCTGTCATCATTTGATCTTGCTTTCAACCAGTCAACTCCAACACACAGAGCAGGAAACACACTGGACCTGATCTTCAGTAGACCTGCCCCAGTGTTGGCTCTGACAGTAACTCCTCTTGACTTTTCTGATCATCATTTCTTGTCCTTTTCCTTCCTTTCTTCTGTACACCCTTCCAGCTTCTTCTACCACCTACTGCAACTTTCGCTCAGTCTCCTCCTCTTGTCTGGTCTCTACTATTGTCTCTTCTCTTCCACATCCTGAATCATTTTCTTCCCTCCTTCTGGAAACTGCCACAAACATTCCTTTCATCCATCTCCTCTTCTGCCGACCATCTCTGTCCTCTCTCTTCCAGGGCAAGATCCTCTGTCAACTCCTTGGCTGACAGATGTTCTCCGAGACAACAGAAGAGTACTGAGACTGGCGGAAAGAAAGTGGAGAAAATCTCAAGATGATTCAGATCTCCACTCCTACCAGTCTCTTCTCTCAAGGTTCTCAACAGAAATAACAGCGGCGAAATCTTCCTCCTTCAAGGAGAAGCTGGAAGCATCAGCCTCTGATCCACGCAAGCTCTTCAACATTTTCTCCTCTCTTTTAAACCCTCCCACTCCCCCACTGCCCTCTACTCTCTCCCCTGAGGATTTTGTCACCTTCTTTGAGGAGAAGGTTGATAAGATTCGCAGATCCTTTTTCTCTACCAATATCCTTCCTACTGAACACCACCTTCCACCTCATTCCCTGTCTTGCTTTTCTCCTCTTTCCACAGATGACATCATACAGTTGGTCTCATCCAACAATCCTACTACCTGTCCACTGGACCCGATTCCATCCATGCAATTTCAGACAATAGCACCTGACATACCTTTCATCACTCATGTCGTCAACAGGCCATGTACCAGCTATCTTCAAGACTGCAAGAGTGATCCCCATCTTGAAGAAGCCTACTCTGGACTGTTCTGACATCAACAATTACAGACCTGTATCTCTTTCTTTCCTATCTAAGGTCTTGGAGCATTCTGTTTATAACCAACTGTCTCTATTTCTTTCTCTGAACAACCTACAGGACCCGAACCAGTCTGGCTTCAAACCGGCGCACTCTACTGAAACTGCTCTCATCGCAGTTACAGAGAAGCTGCATGCTGCTAGATCTGCCAAACTGTCTTCGGTCCTAATTCTGCTTGACCTCTCTGCAGCCTTTGACACCATTGACCACCAGATCCTCCTGTCTGTCCTCAGAAAACTTGGAATCACTGGCACTGTCTGGATCTAGATAGGAGATCTTACCAAGTATCTTGGCAGGGGGCCACATCTGCTCCTTCCAGGCTCACCACAGGTGTCCCACAGGGCTCGGTCCTCTGCTCTTCTCTCTTTACACTCGTTCTCTTGGTGTTGTAATATCCTCCCATGGATTTTCCTATCACTGTTATGCTGATGACATCACTGTTATGCTTTGATGACACTCGGATCTTGTCTTGTCTTGATATCTCATCTTGGATGTCTGCTCATCACTTGAAGCTGAACCCCAGCAAGACTGAGTTACTGTTCATCCCTGGAACTTCAAGTCCTCGCCAGGATCTTTCCATCTCTTTTGAGAACTCACTGATCACCACATCTGCTGAAGCTCGAAGCCTTGGTGTAGTTGTGGATGACCAGTTATCGTTCTCAACCCATTTTGCAAACCTGACTCGGTCATGCAGATTTCTCCTTTCGAACATTCGGAGAATTCGACCTTTTCTGTCTAGCGAGGCTACTCAAGTGCTTGTTCAGTCTCTTGTCATTTCAAGACTTAACTACTGCAACTCACTCCTGGCTGGTCTTCCTATGCGTACCATCAGGCCCTTGCAACTGATCCAGAACTTGGCGGCTCGACTTGTCTTCAATGTTCCTAAGTTCAGCCATGTTACTCCTCTGCTGCGCTCTCTTCACTGGCTTCCTGTAGCTGCCCGCATCAGATATAAAACCCTGATGCTGGCCTACAAGGCTAAGCATGGACCAGCACCTCCATACATGGTGGCAATGGTCAAATCCCGATCTGTACCCAGAGCTCTTCAAGCACAGCTCGGCTTGACCCACCATCTCTCAGAACATGCGAAAAACATGCATCCAGACTTTTTTCAGTTATGGCACCTCAGTGGTGGAACGAACTTCCCCTGAGTGTGCGAATGGCAGAGTCTCTTGCTGTTTTTAAGCAAAGACTGAAGACGCATCTGTTTCAAGAGCACTTAAATTAAATTTTACTACACTAGCATTTATTAAATATTTGTGACTGTAATGACTTTTCTTGCTTTTATCTTTTAAAAAGGGTTTTTTCAGTATATATTTGAGTATATCTAGGCGTCCATACTGACTGTATCTAATATCTTTGCTTAAAGTTTCTTCCTGATTTTAGCCTTAACTAGCTAGAGATTTTGTTCTGAGTAAAACAATGAAGCACTTTTCGTAAGTCGCTCTGGATAAGGGTGTCTGCTAAATGCCGTAAATGTTGCTTATGCTGCTTGTAAGTGTGTTGATGGGTGTGCTTGGTTCTGTGTTAGTGCTTCTGTTTAGTCATGTCTACCTGTATTGGTTATTATTCTTTGTATGATGAATCAATTGGTAATGACCTGGACTGTTTTCATGACTCTGTTGATAGATTGGCCCATAATAAATCTCTCTCTACTCTGTGCATGTGTCTGTCTCCTTGCTATGCAAGGCCTGCTGTCTTACAGGAAGGCTGTTCACAAAGTTTAGGAGTGCATTCATGGGGATTTTTGACCATTCTTCCAGAAGTGCACTTGTGAGATCACATACTGATGTTGGATGGAGCTGGCTCTCAGTCTCTGCTCTAATTCATCCCAAAGGTGTTCTATCAGGTTGAGGTCAGGACTCTGTGCAGGCCAGTTAAGTACATCCACACCAGACTCTGCCATCCATGTCTTTATGGACCTTGCTTGACCTTATGGACTTGGGGCACAGTCATGTTGGAAGAAGAAGGGGCCAGATCCAAACTGCTCCCATAAGTTGGGAGCATGGGATTGTCCAAAATGTCTTGGTATGCTGAAGCATTCAGAGTTCCTTTCACTGGAACTAAGGGGCCAAGCTCAGCTCCTGAAAAACAATCCCATACCATAATCTCACCCCACTAAACTTTACACTTGGCACAATACAGTCAGACAAGTACTGTTCTCCTGGCAACTGCCAAACCCAGACTCGGCCATCACATTGCCAGATGGAGAAGCACGATTCATCACTCCAGAGAACACGCCTCCACTGCTCTAGAGTCCAGTGGCGGCGTGCTTTACACCACTGCATCCGACGCTTTGCATTGCACTTGGTGATGTATGGCTTGGAGTCAGCTGCTCGACCATGGGAACCCATTCCATGAAGCTTGCACTGTTCTTGAGTTAATCTGAAGGCCACGAAGTTTGGATGTCTGTAGTGATTGGTTCTGCAGAAGGTTGACGATCTCTTCGCACTATGCGCCTCAGCATCCGCTGACACCGCTCCGTCAGTTTACGTGGCCTACCACTTCGTGGCTGAGTTGCTGCCGTTCCCAAACACTTCCGTTTTCTTATACAGTTGACTGGAATATTTAGTGAGGAAATTTCATGACTGTATTTGTTGCACAGGTGGCAACCGATCACAGTTCCATGCTGCAATTCACTGAGCTCCTGAGAGTGACCCATTCTTTCACAAATGTTTGTAAAAACAGTCTGCATGCCTAGGTGCTTAGTTTTATACACCTGTGGCCATGGAAGTGATTGGAACACCTGATTCCTATAACTTGAATGGGTGAGCGAATACTTTTGGCAATATAGTGTATGTATGTATATATATATATATATTCTGTCTCTTCCCAGCCTCAGAGGGCCATATCGTCACTTCCAAGACTCCTTGTTGTTCTTTACACTGAAGACAGTTCTGCATGTTTGGGGTTGTTCTGTTCCCGAATACATTTGCAGTCAGTCTTAAATGCCTCCCCGATGGTACTGCATCTTGGATAAGTATCTGCCTTTATTTCTTAGCACTGAAGACACCATTAATCCTGACCAAATCTCCCTGCTCTATTTGCTGAAATGCAGCCACAAACCTGCGTGGAACCTCCACCACGCTTCACTGACAGCCCTTCAGTGAACAAACTGCCTTCTGTTACAGCCAAATATTTTGCCTGATCACTCCAGTGCACCTGATGCCGCTCCTGTTTTCATGCGTACTTGAGTCCCTTGGCCTTGGTACCATGTCAAAAGGCTTTTTGATTGCTATTCTTCCATGAAAACCACATCTGGCCAGATGTCTCCAAACAGTAGTATCTGGGTTCCACTGGTTTCTGCCATTTCTGAGCTCATAGCACTGCTGAGCAACATCTGATTTTGAAGGGAAGTAAGCATTGTCTTTCATCTGCTTCTCGAAGTTTCCTTGGCCAACCACTACCTCTATGGTCTTCAACGTTGTCCATTTCTTTATGCTTCTTCAAATGACTTTACTTCACATCTTCAAATCCCAGTCTGCTTTGAAATCTTTGCCTGAGAGAGACCTTGTTGGTGCAGTATAACTACCTTGTGAGCCATTGCTGTGCTCAGGCTTGACATGGTGAATGACCTGTGACATGATGTCATCTTCTACAACCTCAAATGTGTAGCAGAGTTTGGCTGTTCCTCAGCTGCTATTTGGCTCCCATTGCTCAAGTATATAAAAACACTTCTATGACTATTGTCAAATAATGAGTGTGACCTCCTCACAGCTTAAAATATTGTTGCAAACCTTCTGTTGGAATTTCTGAAGAACACAAGTCAATCAGCTCCTCCGTATAGAGCAGTTCCATACATCTGACATGTGGTGTATACTGCTTTTCACCTTATGGGGCTAACTGACCCCTCCACCCCCCAAAAAATGGTGATTATACTTTGAGGCCAATCTACATCTCCAAAAGCTCCATTGTAACAACAGCTATTATTATTGCTATTGTTTTTGATCTTACACCTGAACAACAATAAAGTCAGCAATTGCTATAATTTCAGGTGTTTACTTGTTTGATTCCTTTGTGTTCATGCCCATTTTCTGATGGAAAACTGGCAACAATATAAGTGCATATGACATGGCACATACCTGTCACGTGTTGCTTGATGAATATTACATGCTGAATTCCTATTCCTGATGTCACGAAGAGCCCTCTTCTGAATATCCATCCTGCTGTTTTTATGCATGATATATGATCAGTAATAGAACTGTCTTTTTATATAGTTTGGTGTCCACCTTGGTTACATTGCTCTAATTGGCAATTGGGGAAAATCCCTACAAAAGTGTATAATTGAATACTACCGAAGTAGGAGGAAAATGCACTCGTACAACACACAAAATATTTTCAAATTCTCTCTCATCCCAACCTTTCAAATTTCCCCCAGCCTTAAGGAATATCTAATGGATTAAGTGTTGTTTTTGATATTGTGTGAGGCGTGTTATTTAACTGGCCTACTGCCAATTACAGACTGGTGCACTATCTGCTGTCTTTATACCTGACTCAACCTTATCTTCTTGCACTATGAACACAAGTGCACAGTGATCTGAATGGTCTGACACTATAGGCCTGTGTCGTTTCCCTAATTAGTGCAGGGCCACCACTGTGGACCTCCCAGCTGTAGCATAGCAGCATCTCTGGCTCTTCCTGTCAGAGAGAGAGGACGACTGAGCAGATTTTCCTCTGGGCTCACCTGTGTCACCACCAGGGCTGCACAGACCAGTCACTGCAGAAACAAAGGAAATATCTGAAGTGAAGTCAGATCAGAAGTCAGATTTTTTTTTTGCCTAAGATACAAACTGTGGTGGTTGTCCAGTTTATGCAGGCTCCCTCTGCATGGTGAAGTCTGCCTAGACAGGCACACATGCAGGGCCTCTGTTAGGTCCCTAGATAGGCCCAGGTACAGTGCCTTTTAAAGGTGAATGCCAACTGCTGAAGAACAGGTCAGACAACAGCCTTGTCTGCGTATGAGGTAATAAAGCTTTCAGGACCCTGCAGCATTAGCTGTCGTAGACCCTTTAATAACGGTCAACGTCTGATCACCACGCCAACTCAGCCTGATGGACTTTGTCATTTCGACAACCGTAACGGTAGTCCTACTGTGTTGGTGTTAATGCCATGTTGAAAATATTCACTACCCAAGTACTTCAATGGTCTTGTGGTCAAAATAATGGTAAAGGTAAAGAATGGGATAGAGGCTGGTGAACTGAGCCTTCCTACAGACAGGCCACACCCTGTAATCGTTTGTTTATAAAAAAATAATAATACCCCCACAAGTGCAACGTGTTTGCAAAGAAACACATTTTTTTGCTGACACATCCTCAACCCCCAGTGAGAACACCTGTTCACTGCTAATAAACGTATTGATGCACCATAGCGATACATTCACTGCTGGTTAAGTCTGTGCGGTGTGTATCTACTCAGTACCCACCCCACCCCACCCCAGTGTCCTCAGCAGCTGCAGGCGGTGAGGCTCTGAACCTCCCACTGCGTTGGGCATGTGCACCTGGACTTCAGGCCCTGTGCGTGGTAAGCACTGGGCCCAAGATGGGGGTGGTCTGGAGCATCCGTCTCCAAAAGGTCCTGAGATGAAAGGAGAGAATGTTTTTAAAAGGGAGTCCAGCCTTCCTCCGCAGGAGCAGCAGCCAGATGGAGCGTGACACCTGTGTTTAAAGAGCGGCCGAGTGGGAGAGGTGCTTTAAAGGACAGCTAGCGTCAGTGAGCTCTTTAAAACCGGACGCTAGCTGCTCCACACACAAGCTTGTGTGGGATGGGACTCCATTATGGCATTAGTGGTGTTTATGATTAAACTGATCACCTTTAAACCCTCCCCAGTCTCCAGGGTCTCTTATCCTTGGCACGGTGGGAGCGCTTAGCTAGGATGGTGCCGTCACACACGCTTTCTCCAGCGCCGCTTGTGTGAAACTGTCGCGTCGCTGTTGCTCCGAGGTATCACTTGCGGCGATATCAAAAGCTGGCCTGCCACTGGAAGGAGACTGCACTAGGGAGACGAGTTTCTTATGTTACAGCCAAAGTTTAATTAAAGGGCGGTGGAGGTTTAATTGGATCTTACATTGTCAGCTTAGACACTGAAGAGGGAAAAGACCCATGAATGTACATTATAATTATTATGAAGGGCCTGTAAGATGCTAATAAGAAATGTGATGTTCTGCGCAGATCCAAGATTTGCCCCTTTTGTTATATAGCTCTTACACACTGCTGTCAAATGATACAGCATGATGGACTGATGGACATTCAAAGAAAAGGGAATGATGTCACAAATAGAAGTCATGCTATTCCTGGTGGTGAGGTTTGCAACTTAATATTGACACCGCATGTTCATTTTATAAATGCACCACCCTAAATTATTGTGAGCTGTCAGCATTGTCATTCCGTAACTTACCATTTGAATGTGTTCGATATGACGACCCGAGTGTCATATTTTAGTATACGCCGCATAAGCCGCATTGCACTGAGCTAGTGACACCCCTGTTCTTAGAGCTGACTGTGCGTTTGCAGACGGGTGTCTTGTTTCCCCAGTGTCTCCGCTGTATCACACTGAGCCCTTCCTAGGTATGGAAAAGTCAGATACTGACAGAGTAGGTGGCAAACAGAGTGCTGTCAGCAGTTTGATCAATTCTCTCCTCTCTCTCTCTCTCTCTCCCTCTCTCCCTCTCTCCCCTACCATATAGGCATCCCTCTTCGGGGAGTTTAGCTATCTAAGTCCTCCCCCTTCCTTTCAGAGATTTAACCTCGGCTTGCCATATTGTAACACGTATTTTATCAAGATTGTTGAGTAGGCAAGTGCTTTCATATCGCTTCTCCTTGGCACAGATTCTGCCAACTTATTTCTCACTGCTTGGTAGAAGCTCTCCATAGTATGTTTGGATAGCCTTATTTTGAATGCAGGAATCACACACTGCCATGTTTTCAGTGTAATTTTTCTATCATGGTCAGAGAAGGTTGGAATACTAATTATTAAACTTTTATTTCAATTTTAACAACTTTTAATTGTCTTGATTTCTCATTCTTTTCCTGAGACATGCCTTAGAGGCGTAAAGCTGTACGGAAAGGTTCCATTTATTACCAGTATACAAATCAAGTTCTAGACATATGATGTAATTGATATAAATGCTACAACATGACGATGTCATCATAAATTCAGGACTGAACTGGAATTCACGCTGCAAGCCGGAATACAGAAGGAATATCCATTTACCGCCACTATATTAAGTAACTTTATTTAAATCTCCCTTTACCTGGCATGACATTTTACTCAAAATCAACAAAATTAGATCTCCATTTTGGTCACCATTTTAGTGGTAGAATTGCTTTAGTACAGTATCAGCTTTAGTTGCTTTGTTAGGCCAAGCGTTTAGAGTTTTAGAGTTTCGTATTATGTGTTAAATATGTGTAATCAATCCACACTAGAAATAATTTGTTCCTCTATTGGTTCTCATTGTACAATTAACAATGAATTAAATAAATAGAAGAAGTATAAGTGCAGGCATTTTACAGACCTGGCTTTCCCACAAACCCCAGTGCCACGGTGACAAATGGATAATCGACTGCTGCATGTAAGAGCCCTTTCGCTTCTGTTAATGGTTCCACAGCTGTGCACTGCACTCTGATCTGCTGCCACACCTGGGCGGTGCCCCAGGGGACCTGTGGCAGAGGAGCCACAACCCTGTGAGCACGACTAGACCAGCTAGGGAGTCTGACCTTAGGAAGTAGTTTTATTACTTTCAGCTACACTGGTGTTCCTGAGGATTTGTACAGAACGAACTTGAACTTGGAAAAGCGGCAACTAATGTTGTGGTTAACAAATAAACAAGCAAACCCGAAATGCACAGGGATGGATGAAAGCAACGTTATTCACAGAAAGAATGAAAAACCTTCAGTGTTGCGTTGATGAACTGATGCATACCGACTGTCAGCAGAAATCAGACAAATGAAGAAATGAGGGCACCTACACCTCGTCACACACACAACACACACACACACACACACACACACACACACCTTGCAAACAGCTAACCAACAGTAGAAGCGTTCTTCTGTAAAACATAATTTCCCTTACAGGCAGGCATGGGGCGGGGCTACCACGACCTGCCTGTGGTAGTGCCTGACAGCACAGGCCAAGTACAAACGAAGCCGAGGCGGAGGAATGATGATGATGATGTGTTACGGAAGAGCTGACGTATATGAACATTAAACAGCACACGGATCTGAGGTCACTGCTAAAGCGACATTAATTACAACAGAGGAACGAGGAGATGCCAGCCAGTGTGGCTCGTCTTCCCTGTACACACAGAGCCTACCAGGAAACACACAGATCCCCCAAAACACCGTTAAAAGATAACACACTAAAACAGGAAGCACTAAGGACCATGTCTCCTCCCAGTTCGTTTAGTTTATTGATTTAAAAACATAAATCAGCAAAGTTTAAAGTGATCATACCAAACAGGAGTGGACATCCACACATTTATAACACACATATATAAAACATATAAACAATGTTAATGCAACTACCCAATTGTTGGAAAAGCCGTCACACATGTAGTTAAATTAAAAACTCAGTGTCATAAATCAGAAGAGCTAGAAGTCGCAAAGTTCACTTGGTCTTACCTGAAACCTGCGGTGCATTTGCTAGCAGGAACCACAGTAATGTCTTATTGTATGCCTTAAACCTGTTTATAAAATGAGGCTTATTTGGAGTTTGAAATAGAGAATGTGTGAATAAATGGATCACCATGCCAAACCAAGATAAAACAAAATCACACAGATACCTGCTGCAGCAGACACAATGTACACCCAGAAAAAGCACCATATCTGCACACAGGGGCTCCGCAACACATTCTGAAGTTTAACAAGATTTATAAAAAAAAACAAAAAACAAAAATAAAAAAGAAACCCACAGCCTACATCTCACGAATTGCAAATTCCTGGTAAAATGGGGGAAGTGACACAGCGTGTTTCGAGGGACGGCATTCAAGTCCGTCTTATACAATGAGATAGCAGGATATTGGGTACATCTGTCTACTAGCAGGTTGTGCCTGTTGTTTCTCCTTTGACGTTCAGAACCATGTGTATCCACCTGGGCACAGAATATACTAGATGCTGGATGCCTTGTGCAGGAAGGTACCATGTGGAAATGGTTGTTCCAACGATGCTCAAAAGGGCTGAGATTCAGTACAGTGTAGGTTAACCGAAGCAATAACATCATGCTGTCAGCCCCCTGGGGCCTTTCAATAATGATGCCTTGTGACAAAGTGCATTATCGTGCTGTGTGACACCAGTATGTTTCAGCTGTAGCCTGTGTGGTTCGACTGTAGCCAGTCCGGTTCGACTGTAGCCAGTGTGGTTCAGCTGTAGCCAGTGTGGTTCGACTGTAGCCAGTGTGTTTGGACTGTAGCCAGTGTGGTTTAGCTGTAGCCAGTGTGGTTTGACTGTAGCCAGTGTGGTTAAGTTGTAGCCGGTGTGGATCGGCTGTAGCCAGTGTAGCTCCACTGTAGTCACGAAGGGATGATTTTACTCAGCAGTGGAGCTCAGACCATGCCTTTGCAGGCTCCCTCCGGTGGATAATGGGACAACGTTCCCCACACTGCTATGCTGTCAGCACTGGCCTGCACTGTCAAAAGCAGGATAACTCTGTGGAATCAAGTTGCCTTTGCACCAAATGTGGATCTCTCCATGACCATTATGCAAACATTATCTGACCAGCAGTCCTTTCTTCCATTTCCTGGTGGCTCGGCTGTGGTTCTGGTTCTGGAGTTGTGCTTTCCTGTTCTCTGATATAATCAACACCCTTCAACTTTTTGGTCTTGAAGCCCATTTGATGCAGTCTAACGTGACTGATAAACTGTGTTTTCTGCATGCCAGTGCTGAATGTGGCTATGATTTGCCTGGTTGTTTCTTAGCTGCTTGCTGGTGTGATTCATCTTTGGCCCCTTTGATCTCCAAGCTGTTTACATCTACAGGATCACGAAGCTTTGGTAGCTTTTGGCTTTCTGCACCATTCATTCTAGACCCCTAACTTAAATGACACACTGTTGTCATGTGATGCGTGACCCGTTGGAATGTTACGGCTTGCTTGAAAGAAAGGATGGTACACAATAAAAAGCTTTCGTCTTAAATGTTTATCTCATTATTTATACATCAGTAGATGTGAATTGCAAATCACAAACTTTCTGTAGCTACAGTGTGTTGAAGTTGTCACAGCAACTACTCTGCAATTCATGCAACTTAAGCATTTTCAAGACGGAAGAAGGAGTCCAAATTGTGTAAATATTCACCTGAGAGCATGACGATGCCAAGACAAAATAGCAAGCCATATGCTCTGAAGACCTGTCAGATGGATTACAGCAGTACTGTTAGGCATGCAACAAGCTCTGAAGAACAGAAAAGAACCCGAAACATTTCCAATGCTGGCTTGCTGAAACGGAGAGGTTCAGTTAGAACTGGAAGCTATCACAGAAGCAGAGACCTAGCCCTCTTGATTAAATGTAGCTCAGGAAATGAACCACTAATTGCTCTCTCCATATCAGCAGAGATACAAGCCTCTCTCCATGAGGTCCTCATGTCATGTTTTATCAGAACGTGGATGTGGGCATCCCAAAATAGGGGCCCAAATGTGATTTAGTTCTTTGCTGATTTACAGAGCTACATTTAATGTAACTTTATTTTTGTGCCTCGCATCACTTTAACGGCTCTCTGTTGACAATGAAATGAAATCTAGCTTGTGTTGGTTGTTTTGTTTTTTTCCTTTTTGCACAGGTAAGCATATTTACCTGGAGTGACCCTAAAGTAATTTGGATAAATCTATGAAACTCAATTTAGTGTAATTGAAGCTCACTTTGTGAACCCCTGCAACTCGATCAGTGAGTGACATTAAGTTGTTTTGCTGCACTGGGCCAAGAATGGCTCCCCATAACTCTGGATTTACTTCAACATTTTTAATACAACGCCATATGTGCCTTACAGAATATGCAGCAAGCTTGGCGGGTGCTTAAAAGGCACTGAAATGAATCCAAGAAACAGAGACTAATGAGACCTAATTCACTTCCCCTACTTTAGAGCAAGTGTCATTCTTTATTTGATGGAGTTAAATTTCATGACTGTCCATTTGTGATAAATTGCCATTTTCCTTTCAAGACAGGTCCACAAACGTGCACGGCGGAGGACTTTTCAAACGTCGCCTGTGCCGAGATGTGCCGCGTGACCATGGTGACGTTGCTCCCACGTCGCTCCCACGCCCACGTGACCTGTCTGCCCCCCCCCCCCCCCCCCACCACCATCCCCACCCCGCTGGCTGGCTGCCTGCAGCAGTGCTGAATGGACGTTTGTGCAGGGGGCCTGAGGGGTCCCCAGCGGGCTGGGCTGGACTTCGCGCGCGTGCCTGCGTGGCCGCGTGATTTGTGCACTGCCAGAGCCATCGATCTGATCCAAATTAGAACAATTACTGCCACCTCGCTTCCCACTTTTCGTCTGGCTTTCATTAAAAATGGCTCTGTCAATAGCTCTGTTTATGCCAAGACTAATGTGAGGCGGAGCAGACAGGATGGCATTAGGTGATTATTTCATCCTGGGCTGGTGTGGGCCGAGGCAGCAAGAGAGGATCAAGTCGAAGGAAACAGAAGTAAATATTTGTTTCCCGTCTGCGAATTTGGCTGGAAGGCGGCAGACGTGTTCAGTAGTCTGCGCACTCTACAGGGAAATATCACCATATAATCACTCCCCTAATCTATCTATTTGAAGTTTGTCTCTGTGATGCCACCATATTGCATGGAAAGACCAGGATAAGCATATTTAAACAGCAAACGTATGCTGGCACTTTTCTCACGATGGAGCCGTGCGCCAGTTCCCTTCCCATTTCCCAAGCACAAAGACACCATTGGTGTGATAAAATATTTTAAAAAATGACATGCTACAAGTTCCTTGTTTGGTCATGGTGCGTTGCTAGCGTATCCCCTGTGCTTTCAGAGATGAAACTGGGCTAGCATGGGATCCAGAAGAAGAAGGAGCAAGGCAGGAGTGCGGGTGGTGGTGTGGTGGGTTTGTACACCCACCCCCCACCCCCACCCGCCTTCTGCTTCCCATCTCTGTCACTAACTTGAGATGTGTCATGGCCTTGTCAGCTCACCACATCGTCATGTCAACAACATCTGCTAACGATCTGCTCACGATTAGCTGGGGCGCCCAGGATGTGCTCGTCAAGCCGCACCTGTTCATTTCACCGGCATGGGTGGCAGTGCCTTGGCGGCTGGCCAATTTTTAAGACATTTGCTCTTTGACTAGAAAGTGGAGACATGCCATAGCCTTATACATTAACATTGGTGTCAGTGACTTGGCTAAGGTCATGTTTTCTTCTGCCAGGGCTAAGCCTGACTGGCCTTTGAGAGCTTCCTGAGAGTGCTATCTGCGGTTTGGCATCACTTCACTTCAAGACCAGTGCGTCTGAGCCCATGCAAACTTCCCCGGGTCAGCAGGCTGAATCACAGCCGTTACATCAACATGACTCAGGAAGCTGTCAAACCATAAGGATCTATGAAACAAACAGAACTATGCAGTAGCTCAAGGTAAGTCACCTTCTAGCTTCGCCCTGAATAAGCTGTAGAACGTCCGTGAGACACAGCATGCAATCTGTGCATTTGCTTTCAGTACCAGCTTTGGATTATATATTGGTTGTACAGTACTGGAGGCCTAAAACACTGTCTTGTAATGACATATGATAAAACACAGAGTGTTTTAGGGTACCATTAAAAGCTGCATCAACAGCTGCAGAGTCGTATTTCTTGTTTGAGGCACGAATAATGGAAATGGCATTTTTCACTGTCATACTATTCTGTATCAGGCTGACCCTAGGTGGATGGGTTAATTGCAGTAGGCGTATGCGGAGGGAAAGGTTTTAGCTTGTGTCAGGCTTGCAAGACAGGAAGTCAAGAGCTTTGTGTACCACTTAACTTGCTGCAATTCTGTTTTAAACTAATCTCCTTCAGAGACCCTGCCTTGCCTCAGCTCACCTCCTTCAGGGTTACCTGCCCCGAATTCCCACTGCCTCTACTTTCGGCCATTTATTAATGTGTTTTGAATGATCCGTTTTAACCAATAAAAGTATTTTATTGTTCCAAACCTCTCTGTAGAGAAGTACAGAGTAAAAGTTATGTATGTAGAACAAAATAAAGCAGTCAGTGATTAGAAATGCTTTAACCATCTAAATAGTACTGGCACAGGGGCTGAAATTATCCTGAACAACAGTCAATACATTCAAATGCACTTTAATGGAAGAATGGATGCCAAAGTGTGGCTCGAAACCAATGTACTTTCTGCACAGCAAGAAATGACCTAGAGCAGAGAGCTTCATTTAGAACTGGGACCTAACACAGAAGCAGAGGCCAGGGAGCAGGCCAAAGGGAAGGGGACAGGGTGAAACTGTGGCCTAATCAACTCACCAAAACCTGCTGCTAACAACCCCCTCCCAGAATATTTCTGGAGTCAGGCACAATGCGCATGGTGTGTACACTCACAAAATGGAGAAGTCCATATTGTTGCTGTTGTTTGACCTTTGCCTACACACACTGGAATTAGAATGTGTTGCTTTTATTAGAGAACCAGTTGATATTATGGTGAAGCAACAATTAAACGTAGTAGTTACAATGCCATACAAGTTAAAGTGCAGTGTGGGGACTGCTCTGACTCCTATTAAAAATTGATCAGCTGAATAGTACAGCATTTTATAAATGTAATAACAGTGTAACAATGGCCAATTCAGCGATGGCAGTATATCAGCTAGAACAGTATAACCAGTTGAAATGACTATGATTTCTTCATCATTCATGATTAATTAGGTTTACTGTTGCTTTGTGAACAGCAGTTTATTCATTACCAATTAGTGTCTGTGGGTCTTTGGTCTGAATCTTAATACAAACAGATGCCTTTTTCTTCAGACTCTTCAGCTTATTTTGCGGGGGTTCTGTTAGCCAGACAATAATGCACCAACGTTATGCAGAGAGCCTTGAGCTACTGCTTTGTGCAGTGCTTAAAGATGGCCAAATCTCCCAGCTTTGAGATTAATTTAGACCTACAATATTTCTACACATATCTTCACAGTGCAGTAAAAAAGCAGTGCATTGTTCTGCAGCACAATTCAGTCAGCGGTGCCAAAAATTGTTTCCACCAACATCCTTTATGCTTTGGTTATCACTATTCATTCCCACACCCCCTGATGCAACCTGCAGCGTGTAGCAGCACTAAATAAGTCCCCCAACTCCCCTGACTCAGCATTTGTCCACTTGCATAAGGAGAGGAGGGGAGTTAGGCATGCAACAGATTAAAACCTGCAGCTCACAAAGTTTTCCCCATTTTTTATTTTCATTTTCATTATCTGTCTGGGGAAGTATAAATGCCATGAGGATTAGAGAAATTACATGGGCTCTTGCTTGCCTGCCCTTACCCTCTGCTTATCCTTCTTCCTACTTCTCTCTCTCTCCGCCTCCCTCTGTCTCAGTCTCTCGTCCTGTTTCAGTCTTTCTCTCTCCTTCTAGCCTCTTGCTAGCATTCCTCTCACACTCGCTGGGTGAAGGTACAAAGCCATCACTCGCGGCCGACCGGCAGCACAACCCTAGTGAGGCTCGAGTGCCCCGCGCAGTGTCTTAAGAATTTCTATAATCCCAGAGATCTATTACAGATAGCGGCACTGACACAGGCGACAGAGATTAGAAGCGGCAGATACTGACTGTATCGATTGGGGCCTCTCATCCCTTCGGCCGGCTGGGTCTGCGCGGCCGTGTAATGGAACGCCGTAATGAATTCCAGCAGCGGTGCACGGTCGGAGCTGACGGAGGGAGTCAGGCGCGGATGGCGGAGCTGGGCGTGAGGGTGAAGTCTCAGACACACGACTTTAAAGGGGGATTAACTCCTCTTAGTTATAGGTTGACTCTTTCCCGCATGCAGGTTTCCCCCCTCCATACAATGCACTGTTGACCTTCGTGACAGTGGGAGGGCAGGCGAAGCTAACGAGCCCCGCCCGCTGCCCTGAAGGGACACAATGGTTGTTCCTTTTTCTGCTTTGTTTGTGTTGAAAAGAGCTTGTTTTTGTCATCTGAGTTCTAAGATCTCTCCAATGAAAAGTCACTTTTTTTGTCACCATTTTGTATTTTGTAAGTGGTTCTTTAATTTCTGAGGTAATGCTGAAAGTTGGGTTTCTATTGCGCCAGCTCATTTTGATTGAGAAAATAAACCAACCAGACTGGCTGTCTTTAGCACTGAAGTAGCAGGTTCTGCTTAAAATTTAAAATTATGTGTTTAAGCCCATTAAAGATAATTCCAGTAAATTTAAACAGCAGTATTTACAAAACGCGAGGTCATCAAATCACCAATATCTTTAAAGACTACGTTCACCGTCAGGGAGTTTCCAATCGCCCAGGTTATTAAGCCCCTGAGAAGCGCCTCCCTCTCATCCGTTTAGCACACGCACCCTCCTCACTAGACCTCAGCGCTGACAGGACAGATTGCCAACACCACACAATAGCTACAAGGCTTTTGCTAATCACAGTATTGATCCTGTAATTCTCCCCATTTGGAACTCTTTGGCATGGTGGGCGGCTCTGAATGAATAAAGTGCAGATCTGCCGCAGCGGTGGGAGGCTCTGGGGAAGGTGTCCGAGCGCTGCCTGAGAACAGCGCCGCTGCTCAGTATTCAGACCCGGCGCCGTCGACGAACAAATAGTTTAACCTATTCATTTCTTTGGTTCTCTGAACTAGTGGGCTAGTGGGTGGAGTGGAAAGGGAAGTGGCTGCAATAAAAGCTATCGAAGGGGGCTATACTGTAACTTGGTAAACGGAGAACAGAATGAAAGCTTTTTCCTCCTGGTCTTTATGGACATTCTATGTGAGGATGACATATTTTTATATGAATCATTGTAAGAAAAACACATCCTTTCCCCCCCGAACAAGTCAATTTTGGGATATCACCAAGATTCTGAAGGGCTGTTAAGGCCTTCAAACCACTCTCCCATAATGCGAGACAACTCTGCGTTTACGCAGGCAGACTTGGAGCCAGTGCAGCAGTATTTACTGTAACTCTTGACGGGCTGAAAGGAAGGGCCAATCTTCGACCTGCTGTTCGCTCAAACAGCAACTGCGGCCAGAGGCTGTGGACCCAAGGGGCTGTCAAGCAGCCAAGGAGGTCAACACTTTCTCCAGAGCAGCATCCAGACACATCCACCCACCCCCCACCCCCATCCCCATCCCTTTTTTCTGGTTCCTTTTCTTCCAGTTTCTCTGGTCTTGCCTCATAGAGCACTCTAAGCCTTCAGAGCGGACCTCCGCATCTGTCCATCATAGTCACATTTTCGGGACGCGGCGAGACGATTCGACAGAGTAACCCTTCAAAAGCCGAGCGGTAAATTTATGGCACTGGTCCATGTGGTCTCCCGGCAACAGGAGCAGATGGTGCCAGACTGCTAATGGCGAGCTGGTTCGCGCTCGCTGCTGTGTGTCTTGTAATTGACCCTTTTAGATCTGTGGAGAGGGAGTTCCAGCGCACCACCCATGCACCTCCTTAATGGAATGTTTTTCTCCACCTTTTAATTATAAGATGCTAGTGTTTGTGGTGCAGGTGCCGAAGTGGGCCAGGAGGAAGCCGTTAGAGAGATTTATGGATGGCAACGTCCTTGGTTTGTAATGAGAGTAAACAAGTGATGGCTTGTGGTTTGTATGCTAATAATATAGAGAAATAGGGTACCACACCTGCCTGTGACTAGCACGGCAGGGAAAAAAAAAATGAAGATCTATTTTTTAAAGCCCTAGAATTATTTCAGTCTCTTAACTGTCATGCCCATGTGTATCAGGAGCACTGTTGTGTTACAGCATCCATTCTAAATAGAAGTTAGTGGATTCTGACACTATGAACTTCAGCTTAGGAGAATATGAGGTCAGAAAGGGCAAAAATCTCTCTGAGTTGGAAATTAAAGATCGCCACTTTTGAAGCAGTATAGGCATTAAAGCAAGGTCAGAGCAGCAACATGGGAAAATGACTGCATTCCTTACGCTGTCAGAAATATACGTTCCAATCGTGTCACCGTGTCACTTTACTGACCCTGTGTTTCTGGCCAGGGTCGGCCGCGCTAGTTCTCCCACCCACTCCTCTCTCTCTCTCCCCTCACCTCCCTCTCTCTCTCCCTCACCTCTCTCTTTCCCTCTAACGCCACCTCTCTCTCTCTCTCTCTCTCTCTCTCTCTAGGCTGGAGTTGCCCGTGGATTAATTGGCTTCCACTATGCAAAGCAGGCACATTGGTACAGCAATTCAATACCAAGAAGTGTAATGAGTGATTAAAGAAACATTTCACCATCGTTCAAAGTTTAGTACAGTGGAATATTTTGGTGATCTAATATACATTTAATAGCTGTCATTTTCTTCTTCAATTGCTTTCTTTCTTTCTTTCTTTGTGAGTATATATGGCTCTGTCCACCCCCCAGTCTCCATTTTTGGTAATTTGCCAACTTAGAGATAAGAGATTCCAAGACATTGTCACATTTACTGACAGAAATGCTGACTGTGAGTTTTCTGCCACACTAAGACACAGTTAGTTCAGCTCGATGTTTCATCAGGTTCCTTTGAGAATCTCAACACAGGCTTAGCAGACTACACTTCATGTCCCTGCTGGCTTGCCATACATCACCGCTCATTTCTGCACCAGGAGAAAGGTTGAGAGAGGACCCTCATGTATTATTGAAACAGGTGATGGGTGTGATCCAGGCATATTCCTCTATGTGTAGTGACACTGAGCTTTGACGTTGACGCCATTGACATGCACACTTAAGATAAACTCACTATGAATCATCAAGAGAATTTCATGTTATTAACACATGCAGGAACATTTCCAGTGATTCTCTTTCTGTGGGTAAAAGTTCATGACTCAGCTGCGGTGTAGATGTAGTGTACCTACTGACAAGAGTAAACAGTAACTCTATAGTTATGTCACACTTTTGCAACCCCAGAATCTCTTCCTCCACTTCTCTCCCACAGTCATCCATGGCACCGCTCTGCCGTCTACACATTTCAGCCTGCATCAGGTGAGAGGCAGCACTATAGATAGAGATTTTCTAAATGAGAATCCTTGGGTGTTACTGATAATATCCAATGGAGCTGAGTCTCTGCTGTTTCTAAAGCAGAGAGACTAAATCCAAAGAAATTAACCTGAAATCCAGCAATTTTCGTACGGTATAGACAATCCTGTTCTGTGCTCGACCTTTGAGAGTTCAGCCTCGTATGCATTTTCTGATTGGACGGGGGGGATTTGTTACTTTCAAGTCATATACCATAAAAAAAATGGACTGAAGTCAAGTCAGGTTTTATTGCTGTTCCTGTCTGTATCTTGTATACACCGGAACACGATGTTGTCTGTTCCATGGCGCAGCACGCAACAGTGCCAACACCAGCGTACAGAGGACTTCATATGTGTGAACACAACACAACAGCTTGAGGTGAAGGCAGGAAGCGTAGGAAACGCCACAAATACCACACAACAAACACACACAAAGAGCAGGGGATGCAGGCCAGGGCATGTCGGACATGTCGGCATGTCAGGACGACTTGGTGTTGGTGAAGCATGCAATAACGGCAACCATAATAATGTACATGTGTTAGCTTGGGTATGTGTCATCTCAGGAGGTCTGTACTCTGTGACAATCTGCACACGGGGAAGTAACAGACAAATGAAATGACGCAGAGGAACACATGGCAGTGTGGTGGCACACAGCATCCAGTTTGGGTCCCAAACATATGGTGCTCTTGTTACCTGAAGCTGGCTTTCCCAGACGTACGCCTCGCAGATGGAATAATTAGAAGAGTTTAATACATTCTCCCTCTCTGGGACTGAACAAGAGTGGACTCGATAGTGAGAATCAAGAGTCAAGGTTTTGTTCCCTTTTCAGTGGTAGTATTGTTAATGCAGCATCTTTATAGTACGACACTCAGAAGATCACACTGTACATTTGAGAATATGCACTTTAGTCATTAATTGTATTTTAATGAAACCTTGATGAAACTACTCAGCACATCATATGTACCAGCTAATGTATTTTCTTTAATATTGTTGTTATATGTGTAATATTGTATGTATATATTATGATTATATAGTACATTATTTGAAATGCTTATTCCAAACACAGAATGCTGAAATGGATAGCATCTACTTCATTAAATATAGCAAAATATAGTATAGCAAAGTATAGCAAAAACTGTGAGTCCCAAGTTTTGATGAAATTCTAAATATGATACAGTTCAGATACAGTAAATAAACTTTATTTCTCTTCTTAAACTTTATTTCTCTTCTTATTAAACATATAGACCTATTATGATGTTCTGAAAGCATACTGCTTTATGTATAATAGAACATATAGGTATGTATATTTATAACATAAACATAACCAATATATGATTAGGTATATCATATTTTTCCAGTGTATTGTTTGAAAGTATCCGTTATGCAATTGTTTTTTTAAAAGTCCATTGAAAGGTTTGCAGTTGTCGCCATATTCAAAAGGTTTGAGTCAGAAAAACAAAAAAACTTACATTTCTAAATTTTCTATTTTAATATTTCTATAGATTAAATTAGTGTCATATTTTCTTCATGGCATTAGCAACGCCCACGGTGCTCAGCAAGGTCACTGCCGTAGTTACAGCAGATACATTTATTAGTTATAATGAGACATGGTACATGGTAAAAATAATTACAAACTGCTTTACTTAATGTAGACACGTTGCGAATGAAATAAAGTACAGTGAGTGAGCTGTTGTTCTAAAATCAGCTCATCCAGAAGTCCTTTCACCAGGCATAATTTAATCAGCAACCATTTTGGTGGGGCCAAAGCTCTCATATCTTAAGAGCAATGCTGTGTATCACAACTGGGAAACCAGGAGCTTAATACACCACTCATGACTTCTTCTCATCTTTGATACACTATGTTGCCAAAAAGTATTCGCTCACCTTGACTCACATATGACATATGAGCTTAAGTGACATCCCATTCCTAATCCATAGGGTTCAAAATGATGTTGGTCCACCCTTTGCAGCTAGAACAGCTTCAATTCTTCTGGGAAGGCTATCCACAAGGTTTATGAGTGTGTTTATGGGGACTTTTGACCATTCTTCCAGAAGCACATTTGTGAGGTCACATACTGATGCTGGATGAGAAGGCCTGGCTCTCAGTCTCCTCTCTAATTCATCCCAAAGGTGTTCTATCAGGTTGAGGTCAGGACTCTGTGCAGGCCAGTCATGTCATCCATACCAGACTCTGCTCTCCATGTCTTTATGGACCTTGCTGTCATGTTGGAAGAGGAAGGGACCAGCTCTAAACTGTTCCCACAAAGTTGGGAGCATGGAATTGTCCAAAATGTTTTGGTATGCTGAAGCATTCAGAGTTCCTTTCACTGGAACTAAGGGGCCAAGCCCAGCTCCTGAAAAACAACCCCACACAATAATCCCCCCTCCACCAAACTTTACACTTGGCACAATGTAGTCAGACAAGTACTGTTCTCCTGGCAACCGCCAAACCCAGACTCGCCCATCAGATTGCCAGATGAAGACGCGCAATTCGTCACTCCAGAGAACGCGCCTCCACTGCTCTAGAGTCCAGTGGCTGCGTGCTTTACACCACTGCATCCGACACTTTGCATTGCACTTGGTGATGTATGTCTTGGATGCAGCTGCTCTACCATGGAAACCCATTCTATGAAGCTCTCTGCGCACTGTTCTTGAGCTAATCTGAAGGCCACATGAAGTTTGGATGTCTGTAGTGATTGACTCTGCAGAAAGTTGGCGACCTCTTCTCACTATATGATTCAGCATCCACTGACCCCTCTCATTCAGTTTACGTGGCCTACTACGGTGTTGACTTGCTGTCATTCCGAAACACTTCCATTTTCTTCCATAATACAGCTGACAGTTGACTGTGGAATATTTAGGAGAGAGGAAATTTCACGACTGGATTTGTTGCACAGGTAACATCCTATCACAGTTCCACACTGGAATTCACTGAGCTCCTGAGAGTGACCCATTCTATCACAAATGTTTGTAAAATGTTTGCATAAATGTTTGCATGCCTAGGTGCTTAATTTTATACACCTTTGGCCATGGAAGTGATTGGAACACCTGATTCAAATTGGATGGGTGAGCGAATACTTTTGGCAGTATAGTGTAGGAGCAAGCTCACATGCCCGTGAGACGTTTAGATTTGACATGAAGACAAGACCTCCCGTGACTCCTTTCTTCAATACTGCTTGTTTTAAAGCTGCTTCATAGCAGACTCTTTAATGGCTTCCTGTAAATTTCATGAGCAACGGCGGTTGAGCACAGCGAAAGTTGCGTAACGGCGAGGCTATTCCAGCTACTCAAGACAGGCCTCTTCATAGCTTACTCTGCCACAACCAATAGGGAATGTTACTCCAAGAAGTGCTCTGAGTGTGCTGGATAGAGCTCCCCATTCATAATTAATCATTAAATACAACACTACCTCTTTTCAAAGTCCTCCTGTTTTTTTTACAAAGAATAAAAAAACAAACGGAAGAAATTGCAGGAGGCATCATGTCATCACTGGAAACACAGTTAAATGAAAAGGCCAAACAAAAACATCCGGTGTTTTTCCGTTAGTACCGCTGGTCACTAGTATATGCGCATTTTTCAGGTTTTGTTGGGAGAGCGTCTATAGCAGGAGAATGGGACAGAGATATGAGAGAGCTGTTTTATTTACTCACACTCTAGCCTTCATTCTCTGAGTCTTGTGTGTGGACTTGCTGTAGCATTTTGAATTCAGATATAGAGTTAACTGATGTGGACTGAGGGGTAAAATCAACTCTGCTTTTGATCTTCTTCAGACTTATTTACATTTGCAGAGTGCTGGGTAAAATCTTCACATTTATCCTAACAAATAAGAGAGCGAGTGAAAGCTGGATAACCTGTTTTTTGGAGTATTTGGCTTTCAGAGATTTTATGTTTTAACAAATGGCAGGCTGCACCTTCTCCTTCTCATGCCCTCATGTGCCCTAATGAAGTTCTGATGCTCCAGTGAATCCAGGGAGAGGATCACAGCCTACAGATTTCTTTTGCTACATACCACAACAACTAATTTACTAATTAGGCTCCTTTCCGTGTTTGAGATGAGCTCATTAGTGCTGTCAGGTAGTGTAGTGCAAGGGAGGAACAATTACCTGTTGACACTGTGACCTTTTCTGGGCATCAGGGTCTAAGGGTTCATGTTCTAGGATAATGTAAATTCAAAGGTCAGTTGTTCAGGTCCCTAATTTCACATGTTGACATAAGTATGGCCATTATAAGAAGATCAATCAGACATTTGGGAGTTAATATGGAGAGAAAGAATGAATGGATGAATGTTGGTGAAGAGTATAATAAAGCAACATACATGAAAATCATATGTGTGATCATATCATAAAGCCAGAGCCTTATGTAGGTCACTTAATCCCCCCATCTTCTCATGTTAAGATGAAGCCTTCTCAAACTCACTCAGATATCTGAATATTTAGATGCTCTCAGTCAATGTCATGCATGTATCTAACAGCTTTTGAATGATGTTTGCCTGTGGTGTTATACAGATGTCTCCTCTCACCAGTATCTTGCATGTCCTGCTGTGGGCATTGCATTGGACCTGGAGACTCACAGGAGTAGCTATTCTCTTTGATGGATTTTTATTTCTTTTTAAATCACACACACGCACATGCACGCACACACACACACACACACATTCTTTTCTTACTTTCACTGTAGGTCTTTATTGACTTGTATATGGCAATGGTACACACACATCTTCCCTACAGGGTCCAAACACTTAAGCAGAGATTCTAAGCCCTGCCAGGATTCCCCCTTAAACTACCATATGGGCATCTGCTCCCTAATTCTGAGGGAGGGTTAGAAAGATGCATTTAGCACTGCAGAAACAGCACTGCAAAACATTGCATTCTTAATGCTGTTGCAACTCAGAAAGGTTGTGGACACACTGCATTTTAATGCAGACAGCAGGCTTGTTGACCTGATTCCTTTGGGGAGCAGGCTCTTTGAATAGGAGTGTGCGAATGACCTGTTACCAGCGACTGGTTGTTGTGGCTAGCATGCTAACATGAGCTTACCTACTATAATAAACAGCAGTAGAACTGGGTCTGAGCCAGTGGATCCTGGCCTGGTTCCTGTGTGGTTAACTTTGTTTAAGAGAGATCAATAACTAGTTGGGCAAGACAGATAAGAGGATCTACAAGCAATACACCATGCGAGCCACCTATATTGGCAGTATCATTTGTATTGCTCCGCCTCTGCTCTCAGCTCAGGGCAGAGAATCTCTGCTCAGTGCTCTGCTGCAGAGGCTGGACAGGGTCCGTGCTGCTGTTTTATCAGTATGTCGGGATCTGGTCCAATAGAGCTCTTTCTCTGCTATCAGTTACATGTAGATCAAAATTACAGCCCTAGAGGTTGTGTTGAAAGGTTGTGTTTTTTTTCCTTTTACTTTATTTCCCCTTAAACCTGTACTGAGTGTTTGTGACTGTTGGAAATCCATCCATCCCAACCATTAACACAGCACTGACCATAACCAGCTACTGATGCTGTAATTGGTTAGACGTCCTTCACTGAATGCAAGATGATTTCTTCTTGCTAATGCCAGTCGCTCTTTAGTTCACTGTTGCTCACAATAGAGACACTGTTGGGCGTCAGGATCCATGAAGCATATGTGAAGATATTGTGACGGTCCTACCGGGTCAGGACTGTTAAGAATGCACTGTGTGTATTCCAGGAAATATGGTCCAAGCCTTCCTACCAGGCCATTTTGTTTCTCAACCAAAGCCTTGCAGCCAGACTTGTGCAGGCAGTGTGTGTTGGGAGTTTGTTTTTCAAATATGTTTTGTGCACACTGGAATTGGACCACTAAGAATTGCAGCAATAGTCTTCTTCCAGTTTTTCCTGTACAATTCGCTATGCCATACACACGCCTGGCCTTACCCTCTTCTGTCTGCATGATAATCATGTCCCTGTTGAACCTTGGGAGAAGCCGATCTGGAAATAGGATGTAGAACAAGTTATATGTGGCATTGTAACTCTCAAATTCCCAAACAAAATCAGATCGTTCAATTGGCGCTGTCTTGCGTGTTAGGAGTCACACAATTTGCTGTGCAACTAAGAAACTGGGGCCTGTTGCTCTTTGCTGTGTTGTTCTGGATCTGCCAAGCTCTCTGACGGCCGAACTTTGGAAGTCGCTTCATTTCCAAAAATGTAGGCTACTGAACCAGCACGACTGTTTATTTATTTTTTTGATGGATAGAATCCTTGACTCCTAAGATAGAACGTTGCCAGGTCACCAGCTAAATGAAGGTTTATAGAGCAGTGAAAATTAAGCATGCATCATGACATATTTTGATATTTTGTGCTTCAGAAAGTATCTTTTTGGGACATATTGGGCTTTGCCACGCACTTCTCTATGGTCTAGCCATACATGAACACATTTAAGTCTCAAACCTTCACAGAATGTGACATAATGTGTGACGCTGTATGGAACAGTAAAGAACTATATTGATTTTCATATGGCAAGCTTTTGCATCTCTTTCATAATTGGAAAATTAGTGTCAGGAGCTTCGATGTCCTTCATGCAGGACTATAGACCATGCGCGTGGTTACTGAGCTTCGCTGCAGATTACAGTGTGGATAATTCATTCCAAACACACATATGCACATGCATATGTGTGCACACGCACACACATTCACAGACACACACACACACACAGGCGGCTACACACCCATTTCTATGCCGGCTGTACGCGTTTGGTGTGAGAGGCAGTGGCCTCCCTTCAACTTTGCTTTCTACTTGCTGGAGTGTTTTCCTCTTGAGCTATACTCCATGTTTTTCATTTCACTGGGTTACAGCATATTGCTGACACATACTTAAGGGATTTGAGCTTGTATTGCAATACAGTCTCTTTATGGAGAACATTTGCAAAGATTAAATCAACAATGAAGCTAGGAACCTGTTTGAGCACTATTTTGTAGCCTGCCCCCATCTGAAATAAAAACTTCCCGAGTTGGAATTTCTAGGATCTTTTTCTCATCACAAACCATTGATCCTTAATCATTAGAGAAGCAGAAGAAAACAGCCCCCTAAGTACCCACACCCACACACACACTACTGAACTTTCAGAAACTCTCACTCAATAATGCAGATGATGTATCTTCCAAATCCCCTATGCACTGCATGAACAGCAAATATACATTATCTTGCGTCTGCGTCTGTGTGTGTGTGTGAGTGTGTGCGTGCCTGTGTGTGCGTGCACGTATGTGTGCGTGCGTGAGTGAGTCACCGCAGGACTGCCTGTATGTGTTGGCGTATTCCGCGGGTTCCGCGCTGCCGTCTGTCACGCTGATTGAAGCTGGCACTCCGGCAGCTGTCTGACGTGAGCGGTGCGCCTCTTAGCCGGGAGCCGTGGTATCGGGCCGGGGTCCCGCGGGCAGCGCCTCTACGCCTGGGAAGAACTAATCATTTTTCACTCCTGTTTTATTGGACAGCTTGCAGGGATACATGTAGCACCACTGATAGCCTTGGCTGCCATCTCCAAGCTGTTCCAATTTTGGGAGCACAAACCCCCCTCTCATATGAAAACTGGCTTGCTAGTCCTGATCCTTTAAACTGTATTCTGATTCGTGGACTCACTGTCAATGTCCGCGCCGCCGTGTGCAGTCCTTTATTCCTCAGCTATTGAATCAATGTTGTTGCTGCAAAGATGTATAACGCGCTGTATAACACTGTATGCGGCAGAAGCCGCAGTGCTAAATGACTTCCACAGAGCTTAGTCGCTGATCTGAGCCTAATTGGAGTGCGCCGTGTGGCGTGCTGGACTGATCACGGATGCCGTTTACCAGAAATATTCTCCAACATCTTTCCTGTAGAATTTGCGGCATCCCGTGAAAGAGGGACTGGTGCTACTTCTTCACCCATTAAGTTATGCAGCTCATTAAGACGAAGTGGGTTACAGCAGAGAGCTCGAACAGGGGGAAGAAGAACAAAAAAAGCAGGCTGATGTATCTATATAGCTGTAGTCTTATTTGTCTGCGCGGAGCATTAAATCCTTCTGAAATTGGGAAATACAGTATGGTGTGCTGCAGTGCAGGAGCTGTGAGGTGCTGCCTGTCCCTCGGGAAGCCGCCGTCCCGCCCCCCCAGAGCCCGGGGTCAGACAAACTGACTGGGCCTTGAGTTTAATCGCCCTGTGTTTTTAGAGGGCTTCTCGACCTGCCGCCACAGTCTGCAGCCCAGCAGGAGCTGGGAGGAGAGATAAGCCGTGGAAATCTCTCCCCCTCCCTCCACCATCAACACCCACTGCCCCCAACTTCCCCCCCCACACCACCGCACCAGGGCCTCCTCTGGCAGATAATACCCCCCGGAGACACGTTCAAAGTAACAGCGCTTAGCCGCGGCGCGGGCAGAAGTGCGGCTCAGCGAGCGCTCGCCGAGATGAACCGCTTAATCAGAGGTAAATTGCTCGGAGAGCCGGAGAGTCTGTGACAGGACTGGCGCATGGCGGGAACACACCGTACGGGGGCCCTTCCTCCAGGATTAGCCCTGGATCAGCGGGTGACCTTCACACACAGATAGGGAGCCGCTGCCACTAGGGGACCCAGGCCGCCGGCTCCGGCTCGTGACAAACAGCTCGAGACTTTGCAGACTCATTATAAAAGATTTGTGGCAGTTGCTACAGTCGAGAGATCTTCATTTTTTCCCCTCTTCGTATTGATTGTGCTGCAGTCGTTGTAGTTTTACTGCAGAAATGATTATCGGCTGTGGCGGTGGGGATTCGTTCTCTCAGTAAGTAAAATCAACAAGCTAACCATTTGGACTACTGTATACATGAATGAAGAGGTGAAGAACGATTGGTCACATGCCCATGCTGCTTCCTGTGCGACATCATAGATTTTAACATTCCTTAACTGTGTCTAAAATTCCATTTGTCAGTAAATACTGACACACAGGGGTTTTGAATAAACATGGGAATGAGTCTGAGTCCATAAAGCACTTTTATCTGAATTTTCTTCCAGCGAGGGTGCTCTGGTGACAAACTATAAACGGAACAATGGCCTGAGCAAGTGGAGATAACATTGTTGTCTCAAACGAAGGAGTGTTTGTTTGGGTAATTAATGCCCTTTCATCCAGGGGATTTCCTCACTGTAGGTCAAGCCGGCACACAAGATCAGGCTGGCCTTGTAAAGCTCTGCAGGAGATTAACGGAGATACTGTTTTGTCATAAGTTGTTCTAAATGGCTGTGTGAATATGTTCATTCTGAGAAGGAAATTAGACATGAAGTCTGCTGATATGATAAAGTGAACAATGTATGGCCTTTCCTGAATTTGGACGTCAAGGACGGGTGAGAGGTTGACCCTGTGACAGGAGGATGAACGTGAGTGTTGTGCTCATATTCATCACATTGAGAAGAATGACAAGATTATACTCTAACCAACACTAGGACTTGAACCAAGACTAGGACTCGAACCAAGACTTGGACTTAAACCAGGACTAAGACATGTAGAAAAAAAAGATTTTTGCTGTTTGCTGCTTTACATGTTTACACTGGTATTATTGTGGTGTCTGTTCTCGAACAGAGGAAGATGGGTTACCCTTTTGAGTCTTGGTTCCTGTCAAGGTTTCTTCATGCTCTAGGGAGTTTTTCCTTGCCACTGTATCCCTTGGTTTGCTCACTGGGGGCTAGGACTCAGACATCTGTAAAGCTGCTTTGTGACAATGGCTGATGTAAAAAGCACTATACAAATACGTTTGACTTTGATTTGAAATCATAATGACCTTCTAATGCTCAGACCAAAGCTAATTCAGTCACATATCGTGACATTTTGATGTTTTCTTTTGATGCAATATTGCAGTTCTAGTGTATTGCCATTTGTCACTGTTTGTGGTAAAATCCTATGTCTTCAACAATGAGGTCATATTTTCACTACAGCAATATATTTTATTATTAGATTATGTGATACAGCTTGGAGGCCACTGGTTCAGGGCAAAAGCACTGACACCAGATCAGTCTGCATGACATTTGTGTAAGCAAAGCTTTTTTTTTACTGCTCTGTGTGTGTTTTTTCTCAGAGAGAAAGCAGTCTTGTCTTTTGGTGAAATGTTTTTGATGCTGTTTGTCCTGCTTGGTGTGACTCACGAGAGTGCGGATCATGCGGGTCCTGCTGGTCCTGATCGAGGCTCACCAAGGCGTCTGGCTCCTGGTCTTGTCCACTGGGAAAGAAAGGTCACGGGGTGGCTAAAGCAAAGCCCAGTCAGATCATCACCAGCGCTGGCTGGGACCTGAACGGTTACTACTCAGCTCTTCATAACAGTATTATTTTCCCCTGGCCTGACAGGAGATCTGCTGGCTTTTGTGATGCCAGAGCTTTATTTGTGTCAATCAGGAGGTCCGGGGCAGCGTGTGTCCAACTGAGAGAGTGAAACAGATCACACTCCTGTTGAGCTTCTTGCTTTCCCCTAATCGCCTCTTCACTGCGTGTTTGAAGCACACCATTTTACTTGGGCTTGGTCGTTTTGACTGATACCCAAAGTTCAAAGACTTCTGAAATACAATTATATGGAATACCAACAAAACTTCTTAATGTGCCTTTAATTGAACATACAGTATTTTCATATGGCTAAGCAGGTAGAACCTTTCAGACACCACATGCCGGAAGCAGATGGTGAGGAGAAATCCTGAAATAGTGACGTTCAGTCCTGGCTGGAGAATAGAGGGACCTGGGATAGATGGAGGAAACTTTGATGTCCAATTCAGTCCCCTCTTTTGATGCCGTTTTGTTCTGAAAAGAGATGTATTTTATAGTAAGATTTACCTAAGCAGCTAGCTTTGTCTTTTGAAGTACGGCAATACTGAAGCTTTGTGTCCTCCTCATACCTTAATGGAGACATTTTTCTTCTTTGGCTTGTATAACTACAAGTGGAAAAAAAGAGCCCTGGCTAAAATGTCATCCAGGAAAAAAAAACATGAGCAAAACACAAATGTAGAAAGCTATGGACAAGCCTCCCCTATTGGTTACTGTGCTATCTTCTCAGCAAAGCAGAGATCTGACTTTTGACACAGCATAGTTGAACTTTCAGTACCTGATTGACTCCCACGTGTATCCATTTCAACTGTCAACTTAACTTTTTAATGGCGTCTTCAAGGCAGAGCTCAATAAAAACAAACAAATGAAAAACAACAACAGCACAACAAACATGAAGTAGAATTCCAATCCATCTTCTATACACATCAGTTACCTGCTTCGTCCTACAGATCATGTAGTTCAGCGGGGCTCGGTGGATTTTCGACTTTTTCTCGCTCCCTATGATTCTCACACAGCCTCGGAAGAGAACTGGCAAACACTCTAACCTCCACAGTCCTCCAGCCAGTTGGCGCTCTGCTGTTTCGGGATGAGCAGTGGTGATGAGCGCCGTTTAACAGTTGGCATGTGATGAGGATAATGCCCACTGCTTAGCGCCGGATTGCCTTTTGCCCCCTGATATGGAGATGTGGATCAGGGTGTCTGAACTGATGGCAGGTCTTTTGTTCAGACACAGCTTTCCGCATTTGACTAAATCACGGGGGCACAGGGAGCGAGAGCAATGGAGGAAGCACTGGAAAGCAGTGCTAAAATAGGCCCCTGATGAAGATGGACAAAGATTGGACATTTAAATACTGCACCTTGTCAGGACATTATAAAGCAGAATGGTGCTGCGAAATCCAGAAGAAGAAGAAGAAGAAGAAGAAGAAGAAGACAACTTCTTTTTCTTCTTCTTGTGCCTCATTTTCTCTTTTTTTGTGTCTCAGTCATTTTCATTGGTATGTGTTTTCCTATGACTCGGGTTGGCTGATTGTTGAAAGGCTGAAGCTCTCCTTACATATGTCCACATATGTGAAATATGCTTTAAAATGTCCAGAGAATGGATGGGTGTAAGTAGTAGCATATGTTTGAGAGAGAGAGAGGAGTGGGGGGCAAATCAGGTTTCAGGACTTGCTCTCTCGCTGGAAAAAGACAGATGGGAAGAGGAAAGTGGCAGTGATTGTAATTTATTTTCTAATATTTGTTTTCCACTCTTTTTGGAAAGGTGATCCAATTAATCTCTAGTAAGACAGAACAAGAGATGCTGCAGCTCAGACAAAGATTAGGCTTGTTTTACCTCAGATTATGGTAAACTGAAACATTTGTCTTCCCAACAAACACTCTCCTTTTGTTTCTGTCTTTATCTTTCTCTGTCTCTTACAGTCCTTTCATGTTGATTAAATCTTAGGTGACAAAATCCTCAAAGACAAGATAAGGCTTTTAAACACTGATGAAAAATGTCTTGCAACAGCAGCTGTTTGCTTTTACATTTTACCATTAGTCTTTGTATGGAGTACCTTTCTGCAACACCACTGGGTAAAAATATGGGTGTGTCAGTGAGTGCTCCATTGTGTTAACAGCTTACTGAGTTAAAGCAGGCGAGGACAGCTAGTGTGAAGCATACTGTGTAGAAACGACAATTAATATTACCACTGCCTATTGTGGCTGGGTGGTGTGCTCATATCTTCATGCTACATAACAGAGACTTCAACCAGCCACAGGAATTATGACGCTTCTCAATGAAAGCATCTCTGGGTGATTCTGGGGCAGTCTGGGAAAAAAAAACTAATTTATTAAGCCCTGATTCAAGAGACCTTAATCATGGAGTGGTTAAAAGGTCACTTCATGCTGTGCTGAAGATGGTGTCTCCTGCGCAACACCTACTCGGCGCTTCATCAAATGGGCCGCATCTCCACCGGTGCCGTCTGTGCGTACCGAGGCCGCCCCACCTCAGAACAGGCCGCCCGCGACTCTTCGGCTCAGACCCGGGTGTGTGCGGCTCGGAATATTGATTGCGGAAGAGCTCAGATCAATGGGACCAGAATGGGCCCCGGAGGGGGCGCCGGGCGAACAGAACTACCAATTATGTCATTCATTATGTGCACAGCCACATACGTCTAGCTCATTTGATAGCACGAGCCGAACTATGTTTCAAAGGCATTAAATATTGAAAAAGGCATTTCCTTTCACCGAGCTGAATCCCCTTCCCTGCCCTGCAAGCCCTCAAGCTAGGCTAAGCGTAGCTAGGCCGAGCGGGCTTCTGAGCGTCTGCCCTACATTAGCTCCGCGCTTGGAGCAGGAGGCTCGCGGGGTGCGGACGGTGCTCTCGGCACGTCCTGGGATCCCTCCTTTGAAGCTGCGGTTTGTGTGACAGCTGGCAGTACAACACAGGGTGGCAGACAGGAGTTTATGCTAAACACATTTCCAGTGTAAAATCACTTTGTAGTGTGCGCCTCAGCCTCCCTTGTGTCTGAGCACGTTGAGGACACACAGCTCCGAAGGCGAGTGCGTTCGGGGGCGCATACTAAGCGATGTGGCACGCTATCTGCTTATGTCTCGCAGCAGAAGCAGAAGCATGGATGATGGGAATACCTCAAGGCTTTTTGAAAGGGCATGTACTAACTTGTTGTATGGCAGCAGGCAGTTTAATAGTACAAGGTGAAGAAAAAAAAAAGGTCTGAAATTTTCCGTACACATAGAAGATTCTTCTTGCAAATGAGTACAGACTGCTTTAGCCAACTGCAAATGTGAAGCAGTTAAACTCATCCTCTGTTATGGGAACCTAACCTCTGAATGGGAACCTAACACTCTTTCTCAGTTACACTTTGAGTCCTGTGTCCTAAGAAGCTTTATGCAACAAATTTCAACATTTATCCTTTAATGCAGCAACATCCACATTTCTAAACGCAATTTGAGAAAATTCCATACATTTGACTGTTCTGTATAAGTAATAAGTAATGTATAATTTGTATGGAAACTCGATGCAAACACTGAACTGATTCAAATACTTGGAAAATCCAGAATTGTTATTTTTACAGTTCCAGTAGACGTACTAGGAGACATAGTTAACATGGCATATTGGCATGCCTGAGATGTCATGCCTGTCATGCTTAATAAACCCAAATTGCCCAAATTGCCCATTATGTTCTATTGTGCCACAAATTAATTACCAACCAACTTTTTATTAAACAAAATTAAAATTCAACATTTCTAGAGATTATCTTCCATTACTATGTTTTAACACCAACACTAGTATTTAGAAATGTACGCTGTGTTGTGATTTAATTATAACTGTGTAATGTTGTTCTACCGAAATACCTTTCCAAATGCCTGTCTTTAGTCACTCCATTGTTTGGAGCCGTTCAAAGTATAATGTCGATCTTTAGAAATAATTTCTTGGTGTCCGCACTACTGAGAGCAAAAAGTCAAACTGATTTACATGATGGACACTAGACATGTCAAAAGCTGTAGTTTTTTTTATGCTTTTTAAAATAAAAGTGCATAGAACAATCTACTTTTATGTGAAAGCTTTTAGTCAAGCCAAGCCATTTAGACAAAAATAAATAAAAAAATAAATAAAAATAATAGGCCTAACCTTGAAAGTCTGTAATCATCATAAATGCTTTGTGCCTTCGCAAAAAAAAATTGCCTTGAAAATAAAATGCCTAATTACTTACCGGTGTGCTGCTCCGAGACTCATTACCTATACAACCGTGTGGCATGTCATTGTACCGGTATGCACTTACACAGAATCAAGCACTGAGCCTAACACTCTCTACCATGCAGCTGTTAGAAACCAGAGCTCATCCATCTGGATGGAAAGTGGTAGATTCTGCTGCACCTCTGCCTCTCGCCATAAACATGCCACTAATGGCTCTGCGAGGCACAAGCACTTTCAATATGGAACCCCCACTCTACAAAGGCCTGCCACCACAACCTTGTTTTGATCTGCAGACTTTAAATTGGAGAATTAAAGTGCACTTGGTGAAAGGGAGCGAAACTTAATTGAACTGTTTCACCCCTTTAAATGGGGCTAGTTGGGGTTGACAGGGCTGAGTGGGAGAGAGAGAAGGAGACAAGGAAGGCTTCATTACAAGGCTGGCTCCCTCCTCTTACAGATGCATTCTCTCTCCTCTGGAGAGGGTAAACAAGTGAAAGAGTAGATGCTTTATTTGTGGATATATCACAAAAAGCCACCGATTTGTAGACGCTCCAGCGTAGAAGTTGATGCATTCTTACCACTGTGACTCATTTGTGTACCACCAAAGTAAAACTAGGAGGTGCACATTGACACATGTTTTTGATCCACATATGTTTTAGTAGAAACTTGTGCTCTGATGTGACGTAGCAATATTGCATTTTGGGTTTCGTATGGCTGCAGAGTAAGGGGAAAAAAAACAAAAAAAAGACAAGAGAACTCTGGAGTTCAGAGGCTTTGGGAAGTTTGAATCCAGATCAGACGCTTACTACCTGAGGAGCTGCTCTCTGTTCTGCATTCATCCGGGGACGTGAGCCCTCTTCCTCTCTCCCGCCGCGGCTCGATAAGGCGGGAGCAAGGACCTCAGGACCTCCGCGGGCCCCCCGTCGGGTGGGACAAGGTACGCAGCCATTCGGAAACATCAGAAGAATTTCACAAGCCGGAGCAGTACACGTTCGGGCAGGATTAACACGCTACTCCTAGCTCCATGGGGAAAAGAGGATTATGCCCCTACTGGAATCGGGCGGCGGTTTAAGCTTTCTAAGCAGCCTGCGGCTCAGGTCAGGCAGAGAAAGGGCCGCCCTGAAAGACAGAGTGAGTGAGAGCGCTGAGGGCATGTGGCAAGTGGACTTGTTTGTCTTTGAAACAGCATTATTTAGTTTCTAAACTGGGACTCTTGTGCTGCAGTGCAAAGTCTTTAAAACTCCTACAGCAAGCAAAGTTTTTTTTTTTTTAATGACGGTTTCTTACAGGTCTACAGCCTTGAAGCAGGTTCATCCAAATTAAATGCATGAAAGTGGCAAGGGCATTCTCATGTCTCCAGGAATGTCTGGCTGCTGAGAGCAGATTTTAAATGGGTTTGGACCGTCAGAGATTCTCCAATGAAACCATGGCAAGGAAAAAAAAAGAATGTGAATGAAATTTAAATGGACATGAAATTTCCATTAAAGTCGCTTTAAATCAAGTGCTTTGTTCTAAGACAACCACTTTGATGTTTTCAGTTAGTTTTTGTCTCCACGCAATTAAGCTGAGACTTTGCTTCATATGTTCACATTGAAGGCTGCATGCAGAGATCCTCAAAGGATTGCAAGCAGACTTCGGTGTAGGTAGGCTAAGTGGGCGTGATCTTCACACTTTAGCTGGATTCGATCTGCCCAGGCAACTGAATCTGAAAATGCTGAATCTTTTTTTAAATCAATTACTGATTGATTACTGATCAGTGGATGAATAATGAACCAGCAGTGTAGACATTTACATTCTCATTCAGTGAGGAACTTCCAATTTTGTTTGTTTTTGCATGAAATGCAATCATTGAACATTTGAAATCAACTTCAATTCTCAGGCTCACCCACCTGCATGAAAGATTCTACAGATTTGGGGTGTGGGTGAAGTGTTCTTTAAAACCATGAGCTACGTTCATGTTTAGCAAAAAAGATAGCAGAGCAGTACAAGGTCAGGATGAGGGATAGGGGATCTGACATGATCAAAGAGAGAGAGAGAGAGAGAGAGAGAGAGAGAGAGAGAGAGAAAGAGAGAGAGACAGAGAGAGAGAGAGAGAAAGAGAGAGAGAGACAGAGAGAGAGATGATAATACTGTGTTATAGCTTTGGTTGGTTTTGTTCTTCATGAAACAGCTTCAGTGACAAGCAGTTCTTCAGCTAAAAATGGTTAATTAGAGGAGTCTAGATGAAAAGGCTTGGTGAATGTGCAATACATGTTAATATAATATAGTAGAAGTTCACTTTGAACAGTTCATTAAAAATATACCTGAAATGTAGTAGCTATGTTGCCATGGAAATGATTATCTGATGCATCAGCTTGTGTTGAACTTATGATAAAAGCATCATCATGCAGTTGCTCATTTCTCTCGTGGTCCACACTGACGCACTGCCTACATATTTCAGTAAGAGGTCAGGTAAGTGAAATCATACACATATGCACACTAGACCAGAATCTCAAAAGAGCCACTGCAGTTGTAGACCTTCTACCTGATTTTAATACAGCCGCACACTAGTCTAAAAGGACAACACGTCCATCTCTTTCTCTCTCTGTGTCTCACCACCGTCTCACATTGTAGCTTCCTCTCAAGCACATTGCTCACTGCATTTTTTTGTCCAAACCCCAAGTGCAGGTACTGGCCTGACAGCAGCAATCAGAGCCCATTGAGATAGCCATTGTCATGAAGTGCTGCATAAAGAAATCTATAAAAGGGTTTAATGTCACAGGCTTTTTGTGATTGCCACCACTTTTATCTCCATTTTTGCCAATCACTGTGTCACTGGTACTGGCTGAGTCTGACATGTTCACACACACACGCACACACACACTCACACAACAGATATGTGGTAATGGCCTCTCATCCTCAGGTGGACATTTCTTATCAGAGCTAATTGTATCTGCTTGACAGGGATAATGTTCTCCTTTCCTGACCCTCTCAAGTTAGACAGACAGAAGGAACAAAATGACTAAACATAAGGAGGGCGTTTATGGTAAGATAAAACGTTCATGAAGTACTCCAAATTAGGTTAAGTGTGGATTAAGCAGGTTTAGTTAACATGACATACTAAGGCCATCGCAAAGAATGATTGGCTTTGTGTGCGAGAGAGTGAGAGGAAAATGTCCCATCTTTTCTGGTTTTATGCTATGTACTTGCTTGGGATCAAAGCAATACATTGGCTGTCTTCAGCCTTGATAGAAAGGCAATAACTGTGCGTTGCAAATGAATGCATTTATTTCAATAATCAACATTATTGAAAACAAACCAATCAAAGAGGCCCCTGCACAAGACGTCCACTTGAGGAAGTAATAACTGAACTCTCTGTGTGTGCAGGAAACTGACTATATTATGATAAGATGACAGCCAGACGTTTTACCTTTGGAAGAATTGATTTGGTAAGCAAAAGCATTGGTGCAATAGTCAAAAACAAAAGTCTGGGTGCCTTTAGAGACCCTTTCATGACCAGTACTGGCACATTCCAAATCATGCTTGGTTTTGCCATTGCTCGTAGTCAGCCAAATCAGTGCTTAAATGCACCTTTGCCGATGTGGTGAATCAGAGAGAGGATTCATGAGCCTAATTTTGGTTTCATTTGTCTAAAGGATCTTCTTTCAGATCTGGGCAGGACTTCTTAGATGATATCTAGGAAAGTCTCATTTGGTCTTTCTGTTCTTTAGAATTACCAGTGGGCTGCAAATCCCGTGCATTTATATTCAAGTTGTCTCTTAATTGTGACTTTGAAAATAATATATCCACATCCTAACATAAGAGTGCTTGACTCGGCTAGATGCTGTAAAAGAGGATTTCTTCTCCAAGTAAAAGGTTCTGTGATCATCCACTGTAGTTGTGCTGTCTAATCATCCACTGCACTTGTCTTCTATGATCATCCACTGTAGTTGTCTTCTGTGATATTCCACTGTAGTTGTCCTCTGTGATCATCCACTGTAGTTGTCCTCTGTGATCATCCACTGTAGTTGTCTTCTGTGGTCTTCCAGGCTTGCCAGTGCATTCCTTCTTTTTAGAATGTACCAAATTATGGATTTTGTCACTCCTAAAGTTTCTCTCTAATAGGTTTGTTTTGCTTTTCCCCCCTAATAATGGCCTAGGTGACTTGTATTGACACCTCTTTGGACTGCATATTGAGAGTTCCCATAAACAGCTAATAAAGCAAATTAAACACTTGGAATCATCTCCACTCCTTTTATCTCCTTAATTTGTCATGAATTAATGAGGGAACAGACCACACATGACCATGAAACTGCTTATCAGTCAATGGTCCAATTATTTTTGAGCCTGTGAAAATGGAAGGACTATGTAAAAAAAGGACTGTGTTTCCTAAAAGGCTGATGCAACATTTTTGTGAAACCCCTTAAATTAAAGCGGAACATCTACACTTCAATCGCATCTTGATTGCTTTGTTTCAAATTCACTGTGGTGGTGCACAGACGTAAAATGACAACACCATACAAATACTTTATCGACACAACCGTACAATAAGTTAGGACAATGGTTATTAGTAGGTTATTTACCTGAAAACTGCTCACATTTTCCCTTTCCATTTCAGAATGTAGTGTTTCTGTATTAAAATGTTAAAATAACAAACCATAAGCAGGACATTCTTATAGCTCTTCATTACTCCTCTTCACACAGTCAGCATTGGGCTATCTCTGCCCCAGTACTGTGAATGGAAATAAGCAGGAAAACACAAAACACAACAATGCCTTCCCTTAGAATGCTTTTGGCCAATTGACTTTTCAGAATGTAACCACAATCACAATGTAAGTGTCATTTACTTACAGCTCATTACTTCAAGTCTTTAGGTGAAGGAGGTAGTTTGAAAGCTTACAAACTTCTCCTCAGGCTCTCGTGCACCTCCTTCGGTGTAAGGAATTGAGGTGCATTTACCTTCTTTTAGTTCTTTTGAGCTTGTGTGAGCATTATTCAGGAGATGGAAGGCATCTCCCATAACGCTAGATGGAAGGCATAACATTCCCTTTTGTCTTTCGTCTCAAATTTGCTTCAAGCCCCTTTTGTGTAAACATAAGTTGGTGCATTCATACAAACCTTTTTGAAGTTTCATTAGTCTCCTCGCACATTCTCTTTCACATAATACAATTTCTCGCACTTGGTTTGTGGACAACAGCAAATTTTAGGAAAATGTACTACCTCTCAGTGTGTTGCAAGTATCTTTAGCTGCAAGGCATAATTGCTTGCAAGTGAGTTAATTTGAAAATCCACAGCGGTAGCAGGCATAGTAGAGTCTGCTTTTTTTCCCCTTTGACTTAGAAGCAGATTGACTATACAGCATGTCAGGGCCTATATCTGTGAAAACTGATGAATTCTTAAGAGCAGTCTCAGTTTGCTTGGTAGCAGATATGGCTTTGTCCAACATAAGGTTCGGTTCTTATAAAAAACTTTATGTGAAAGCATGAAACGGCAGCATGTTCGACAGGCTTTTGTCCTTCACGTCATTGAAGTCACAGGAAGAAAGCTAGTGCAGAGCAGATGCATGCTCAGGTACGCTTTCAACAGTCTGGGGTACCCTAGATGTGACTTTATGTCTTGCAGCTACAATGTTCGCTTTAGGCATGAAGTGAATTTTCAAGGCATCAACAGCTGAAGCATATGTGGTTTCAGCATCAAGTGTAGATGTACCCAGTGCACTAGCATGACATGCTTTTTCCTGGCTGGCTCTTGTTCACCTGTGCCATCTGTAATGAGAAAGTACGTTTTAAGACATCTACAGCCATGGTGCAAAGAAAAATGTGGATTCTTCAGGGATAGACATGATCTTAGTTATCTGTCAGAGTTCATATTAGTAATTTTGGTGCATTTGCAAGAGACTTAATGTCAGGACCGAAGCTTCTAAATAACTTTGATTCAATGAAATGATTCAATGATTCATGGAATCATTTCAAATGTTTCTGGTATAAGTTCTTGGTTTTCATTTTTAAATTCATCCAACGGTTTCAAACCATCTTGGGTAACCACTAAGCTAGACAAACCTGTTTTCTTTTCCTAAAGATATAAATTCTCTCCTCTCTCAACATAGTCCCATTAGAGCAAGCCCAGAGTAGATCAGTAATGGGATCATGAAAATATATGCCTGTGATGTACAAAGGCTTGTGTAATTAGCTTTAAATAGGTAATGGCTCTTAGCAGACTGCAGACAAATGAATCCAAGTCTTAAAGGATGGAGACCATTTGGTACTTGCAGGTCTGATGTGATGCGGGAGAATTGGATGTGCAAGCACTGACAAAATGTTGAATAATGTTTGCTGTTCTGATCAATAGTTCCAGGTATGTTTTCTGTTTGTTCCTCTGTAATTCTGCATACATGAATGGTTCAGACAGCTGAGGTAGAAATGGATGGACTGACAGACAGGAACCGTTTGATTTTTCCAATGTTTGATTCTCTGTTGTGTGTCACTTTTCTCCACCGGCCCCATCTGCACCACCCACGGGCATGTACAGACACAATGTTTACTCCATTTCAGTGAGAGTAACTCCAGTTTATCCGAGGCAAATCTAGCAGTATTTTATGATTTCTCTGTTGGCAAACATTTGCATACTTGTAACAAATAGTGACATTTTGGTCCATACATTTATTACATACCACAAGTGTGCAAAGCTTCTATGTTTATCAGACTTGACTATATTAGTATGTTTCCACATAACCAGCTTGCTTACCTCGACAGGTATGTTTGACATCTAACATATCCTCTGCTTTCAAAGGTGGTGCTGTCACATCACTTTGAGGCTGCTTTACCTTTTAAATGCTTGACAAATTTTATAGAGCACTACTTGTTCTCTGATCCATATACGCGATAATATCAAACCATTAAGTGCCTTCCATTTCAGGCATGTGCCACATTTATAATCTTGCTGGTGCCTTGGGAGAAGTAAATAAGCTCACGGTGGTTTTAGCATGCAACTTGCAGCAGCTCCCTGAGGTGTGTTCACCATGCCTGCTTAGCCAATCAGTTCCACTGGGGCAGATAAGGGGCTGGTGTAAGTGTAGCGAATAAGGTACATACGCAGATAAATTTATTATTCATTGATAACCCCCCCCCCCAACCCTTAGGTTTGTTTCCTTCTCATATCACAATATGAAAATAAAAATGAATTCTGCATCACAAAAGTCTTGTCTGTGCTCTCTGTCACTTCTGGGGGCCCAGTCAGCCCTGTTGTCTGCATCTAATGCTCGAACACAAAGGCTGTGATGCTTGTCTATTATTTCTCAGTCATGCAGTCATCCAATCCGAGGTCAGGGCAAGGTCGCTGCGACAAACGTTGCCGTAAATAAGGCAGGGGAATGAGGTGAGTGGATGCATACGATGTCAGGCATTATAAATCGCCCAATCTGGGTTGATTAAGACTGCCTGTGTGCTGTAACTTCCAGGCTTGACCATCTGTTCACAGTTGAAGACATTTAAAAGCTTTATGGGCTTGAAAGAGTAGGTACTACTGAGATTTCAGGCTGACTTTAGATTCATATGTGTGTTTGTATTTAAATATAAACATTTTCTTAGCCTACATCAAGTCCAAGTTCTAAAAAAAAGACCTTAAAACAATAAAGCTTTTTGTCAGATTTTTTTTCTCTCCTGTCTTTCTCTCCTATTGAAGAGAATTTTCTAATAAGCATTCAAATTTGTGAATCTTCAAGTCAGAATACAAAAGAGCTTAAATGAGTTTTTGCCAGTTCAAGTTCCAAAGGGAGACATGTCAGAAAATGTCTGTTGACATTGTCATGCCTGTCAGAGAAACTCGATGGGAAAAGAACACATTTCAGCTGCACTCTGTTCACAGTATGAACATCTTCATCTCTGTAGCAGATTTGACAAGAGACACATTATTTTAGCTGTAAATTATTTATTCTGATTTATATAAATCATTTTAGACTGTACTGCTAAGACAGACCAAATGTTTTAGAATTCTTGGTAAGCTAATAAATAGATTCTGTCACCTACGCGGTCAATATGGTTTCAGGTACACTAAATCTCTCTGAAAGAAAAGTGTGGATTCCCCTGCAGGCTTGAGAAATTTAAAATGGAAAACATTGTTACCAGTACTGCCTTGGTTAACATGATGATGTGTCCTAACCAGTCCCTCTGCAGAAGGGACATGGTAAATATTACACACGTTCTGTGTGGTAAGGCTGAGACACACACACACATGATTTGCATTGTCTACAGGTGAATACTCTGCATTTAACACAGTGAATGAAGTGGCAGGCCTGGCTGAGCACAGCTCGGCTAGGACCATTTGGTCAGTGGTCATGCAGATTACCCCCCCCACTGGAACGCATACAGACCGAATAGTGGAGAGATGTTTCTGAAAGGAAAAGGCAGGTGTCCAAGTCCCCGTGTCCAGCTGTGGTGGAAGCAAGCAGGCAACTGGCAGGATTAATGTGCTCACTGGACTAGACTGGGTGGAAATTCTGCTTCCTCCATGAGTTGACCCTCATCATCAGTCTCATTTATGGACGCATCTGTAATTGAAACACATGGTGTGGCAAACATCAGTGAAAAAAAAAATGAGCACATGATGCTATATGCATTTAAATCATTCTGTGGAAATGCACAGAACTTCCGCCAGGCTCATGATAGCTGGGGTTACATAGCTGGGGAATATATGATTTAATGAAGGAAAGAAGGTTTTTGTTGTTAGCACTGAGGCACTGGCAGTCATGACCTAAGACTAGAGTACACACAGGCAAGATTTCATCAGGCACTAGCAGGTTTGACAGCTATCATTTTGTTGACAAAGTTCATTTTCGGTTGTTTGTGACATTGTGGTATATTATAGAGTTGGGTACTGCTTTCAAATAACGATATGAAGCATTCACGAATGGCACAGTAACATTGCAGCACTGTTAGTTACATTTCTTATTTTGAAACATTCAATAAATATCTTCAAAAAGGTGTACTGTCATGTAATAGATTAATAACACACCCAGATTTAGACTAGGCTCAATATATTCTTCCTGAAATGCTCATGAATAATTTAAAATGTACATCCACTCTTTTAAGTGAATAAATCAAACCCTGAGAATGGATTCTTCAAATGATATCCAGATTACATTTATTATGTTGCCCAGGTGCTCAGGTTCATGAAGCATTCATGAATTATATTTCCCTGCAAAGGAATGACATTTCATCTAATTTTCTTCACCAGGTTAAAAACGACATTTGTTTATTTTAATTGTTTATTCAATTATGTTTATACCCACAAGTCTCAACGATATGCCCAGTTGACAGAAAAGCTCATGAAACAATGAGCTTACCTCGTGAATAGAGTTGCCACCCGTCCCGTAAAATACGGAATCGTCCCGTATTTGGCAGTTAAATGTTGCGTCCCGTTTTGAACCGATATGGGACGCGTATTTTCAAAAGTGTCCAATATTCATCTGTCACACACACATCAACAATTAAGCATAAAATAAAATACAGGAAAGGCCAGCAAAATGGTCGTGGATCCTCTTAGGACCCCCCGGCCTGCTACGGACCCGCTGGCGCTGCTATCACCGTTTCCAAGCACCAGACGTCCCGCGCCTATGAAAAAAATGTCTTCTGCACACATTTACACATTTTTTTATAAAAATGATATACCGTTACATTCAGTTGTCAACTTCTTTAGTTTATATTTTAAAAGTTCATAAGTAAAAAATAAAAAAGTATTTAATTTTATTTCTGACTAATTGCTTTTTTGATCACCCCTTTACAAAAAAACACAACATAAAATGCGAGTCAGGCAACTTGGGCATTTTGGTCATGGCCTGTGGTGGACGTCCCTTATTTTCATTTGTGAAAGGCGACAACCCTACTCGTGGAAGAGGTTTGGTTCACATGGTTGAATACACTAGCTAGCTAGACTTTTTAAACTTTCTAAACTCCAAATAACAAGGAAAAGGAAAACGAAGGAGTCTACTGCAAAGAGGAGGTATGCTTCACAACATATTCTTTAATATGCTGTTTCCAGTGCAGCCTAAGTAGTCGGATATGTTTACTTAGCTAGCTAGCTATGTAGCTATATTTAGCCCCTTTCCCATGAGGACAATATTAGTTTTCTCAGATCTGGTCACCGTACTGGTGGCTTGTCTTTGACAGTCTGCGTATTTGCTACTCTACTGTGTGGTGGCTTGTCTTTGACAGTCTGCGTATTTGCTACTCCACTGTGTGGTGGCTTGTCTTTGACAGTCTGCTTATTTGCTACTCTACTGTGTGGTGGCTTGTCTTTGACAGTCTGCATATTTGCTACTCTACTGTGTGGTGGCTTGTCTTTGACAGTCTGCGTATTTGCTACTCTACTGTGTGGTGGCTTGTCTTTGACAGTCTGCGTATTTGCTACTCCACTGTGTGGTGGCTTGTCTTTGACAGTCTGCTTATTTGCTACTCTACTGTATGGTGACAGTCTGCGTATTGTTAAGCAGCACGTCTCCCTCCTGCTTACTGACCCCAGGGCCTGACATGGGGAATTTTATGTTTGTCAACATCAAACCCATTAAATGACAAATGATTATTATTAACAAATACTATACATATTTTATAAAATTGGCAAATGTAATAATGTCAGTAAGAGTTGAAGCACTGTCTGGTGTGTGTATCTCAGTGAAGAGCATTATTTAACCAAGCAGTCATCACAACGGCTTTAAAATGTCTTCATGTACTGATTTGTGTGCTGACAACATGTTTTGAGTCTCAGTCATTACTGGAAAGTGGGGATGAAAGTTTAAAATGATTTATGTATCATGGAGTACACAATAAGACTTGGGTGGGTGTGTGTTTAATCTGTTGCATTACAGCACTTTTTTACATTAATTAAAATGTTTATTGAATATTTCTGCTTGACTATGTAATTGGATTCCAGTGTTATTGTAACATTTATGAATGCATTGTACATGTAGTTTTTCAGAAGCAGGTACCAGGTACCATTATGTAACATGTTTAATATGTGTACAGCAACACGGCAGGTAAAGCGTGTTTTGTATGGCACACAAAATTATTCATGATAGTAAAATGCTACCCCCTATCTAAACAAAAACACAGACGGCGTTCATATAATTGCTGTTTATTTATGGTCTCATAGTTAAAGCGCACACTGAAGAAGGCCATTTGCTGTAACGTGTTTTGCTTTTTCTGTGAAACCAATAAATAAACACCAGCGCTGTATTTTTCACGTCATATATATATTCTGGTGTATTCAGCATGTTACACACTTTTGATTATGATATGGATGGTAGCCTTTTTATTATACATTGATAATTAATTAACTTGATCACAACAAACTGTTCACTATTCACTCTATTTACTTGTAATTGATTTAGAATAAAATTACAAAAAAACTAAACATATAGGCCTAGTAACCTATTATAATTTATTACAATGATTCTACTGTTTGCTGTGGTAGTCCTAAATTGCTGTGGCAGTCCTAAATGTAGCCAGCATGCAGGTTCATTGGAGTCATGTAATTCACAGAGTTATTAATTGTGATTTGCAACGCTATGCATTTGATATGTATTTGAAAAAGCCCAAGAAAAGATCAATAAAGAGAGCGCAGGAGTAGCAGCTTTGTCGTGGAAGACGGGAGGTGGAGACAGGAGACAGTTCACGGGGGTGGAGACAGGAGACAGTTCATGACGGTGGAGACAGAAGAGTAGGTAGGACAAAGGTCAGACATGATGCAGTTAGAAAGTGGCATGTAGAGGCAGCATACATCATCAGCAGCATACATCGGTTAGCTGACTTAATGTTTCACACCTAAGAATGAAAATCAGACTTGAGATGATCATAACCCTGTGTGGATTTTGCCTGCTGAGATAACAGTGATGAGCATCCATGCCTTGCTAACTGGTGTTCTCTGAAATGCTTGGCTTTAGCATGGGATCATGCTCACTTTTGGTTAGTTTTTGGTTTTAAACCATATTGCAGTTTTGTGTAGTTTCCTGGTGTGGTGTGATCTGGTGTGGTATGCATTGCTGTGATATGGTGTGGCGTGGCATGACATGTAGAGCTCTTAAAATCCAGCAATAAATGGGGAAAATGAATTTTGTGTGGTTGACCAAACTTGCACTCAACTTCTTCCTGTCACTTTGCCATATTAACCGTGCTCCATGTGAGCTCTGGCTGGAGAACAGTAATATTAATCAAACATAGAGCAACTCAGACCAGCACACAATACTGAGCATGTCACAGTGGAACAACAAGTCAACAAAGCCTTGTGTCAGAGATCAATTTCATAACGATGGTGGAGAGGTATAGTGCATTCAGTGAAATGGAGGAATGTCACATTTTTTCTGATTTTCACAACAAGATCTCAGCAGGCATGCCCAAGTAACTGTAATCTAAATGAAGAATTATCTTCCTTTCAGTAATATAAAAGATTAAAACTGATCTTTTTTTGGCCTGATGGAATGGAAAATTGAGGCCAAGTACTTCACTGACATTTACAGCAACCTTAGGATTACTGTTTGTTCAGCTACTGTTTCTTTCACTTCTCATTTCTATTACTCTGAATAGCCCTAGTATCTATATGAAATAGTTATTCATGCCAAACACACAAAAAGAAAGACATTTTGCTCATGGAATGTTTGCTTTTATTTTATATTCACAGTTGTCTGGCAATGTGAAATGGGGGAGTCTGATCGAGCCGGTCAAAGAGAAGGATAGCTCTTCAGAGTCGTGTGCACCTTACATAGACTTTATGCTTACCTGACTGTGGCATAGAAATGCATAAGTTAAATATAAAGTGCTTTCAAAGTAAGAATGTCCTTCCCATGAAGTGGAGGTAAAGTATCTTTTAAGTGTCAGTAGAAGTTGGAGAAGGGCCCAAATTGTTGCTGGCCTCTCTCATATTTTATATATTTTTTGTGTTCACTATTCACTGTTCACTATTCACAACACGCCCTTCTTATCATTGGGAGCTGGGCTGAGTTGAACGCCGCAAGTACGGCAGTAGAAGACACCTGGCCTCTCAAAAACAAGCCACGATACAAACTGAAAAACAAAAATGGCTAATCAAGCCGAAATGCCATTAGGTGGAACGCGAATGCTGGGTAGGGAGAGACAGACACGGGCCACGCCGATCTGTCTTAAGAGGCAAGGTCAGCTCAAAGAGGCAGGCTTTAGGACAGGAGAGTGCCGACTTAAAGGAAGCTAATTATGGCGAGGGGCTCGGCAGGGCAACATCCCCCTCCCACTTTTCTAAAGGACCTGTCAGCAGAGCTTCCCTTCAATTACAACATTAAAGTAATTGAACGTAATTATGATAATCATTTCCAGAGCAAGTCAGCGAGGATCGGGTCTTCGTCTTTTTTTCCGGTGGGTGGGTGGGTGGGTGGGGGGAGGGTTAATTGTTCTGTAGCAGAGAAAACGGTCATCCTCCAAGAGTGAAGGAAGGCAATTATGAATATGTCATACCAGAGGGAGAGACGTGTGTAGAGAGGACGTGTTATAGAGCCAGCCAGCCCTCTCCAGTCATCTCTGGTTTTGGATTATAGCAAGACAGCGCAGCGTTTTGGGGGGCGGGGCTGCGTGTGATTGGGCAGCTGGGTTACAAGCAGCAGGTTGTCCACTAGGACATGAGTGTGCTGAGTGTAGAGACCACGCACCTCCTCACACATCATGCCACTGTGTGGAGGAGGGAAGTGAGGAGCATTCACACACAAACGTGGCACAGGAAGTACGCTGAGTGTCACTAAAACCAATATTTGTGTCTGCAAGATGTGCACCAACTACCTTGCTAACTTCTCAAAAGCTTGGGATAAAACATTTTCTTCTTCTTCCGGTTGCAGACTACGGCAAGGCTACATTTACATTTATTTGTTCATTTATTTATTTAACATATGGAATAATGAATGCTGAATGCATTTCATAACCACTGTTGAAACTAGTTGAATACTTTGATCTTGATTTTCCAAACATATTTATGCTCTTTCTTGAGCCAAGAGCAGAGGCATGGAATAAGCTTCTTCTTGACCAAAACTTCAAACAAGGAAACTTTAAATACAGTAAATTCCGTAAAACATTTGCAAATGCTCTAGGAAACAATACTGCGAAACGGAACTTTGACAATGCTTTGCTGGGTTTAACCAACCTGCTGATAGCTCATTGTAATTCCTGTCTGTAAAAACACTCTGCATCATTTTGTCCTGTCTTCCTCTCTGATTCTCAAATACCTCACCACCACTGCCTCTCAAATACCTCACAACCATTGACTCTCAAATACCTCACCACCACTGCCTCTCAAATACCTCACAACCATTGACTCTCAAATACCTCACCACCACTGACTCTCAAATACCTCACCACCATTGACTCCATCTTGGAATGTACCATTCATACATCTCTGTACCCTGTTGCTTCAACTTACAATAAAGAGAACAACACAATGCACAGGTTACCACACCATCACCACACAACATTAAATAATTGCTCTTTCATGGAGTTTTCACCATACTAATCACCTATCCAACCCACAACACTGGCAGGCATGGAGTGAGGCTCTGGAATTATTGATAAAGAGGTGTGGGAGAGTAGTATATTTAAAAGCATTAATTGACTAGCCTCCTCAGAGCTGGCAGAGTGAACGACGTAGCCCGTGGCTGTCCACCACCTTGATGAATAATTCATCGGCCACGTTGAAAGGGCGGAAAGAGAGGGAGAGAGAGAGAGTACCATGTCACATTCTTTACTGAAGGTCCCAGTGCCACTCTGATTCTCCACCTTGTGCTTCCTTTGCTTTGAGCTAGGCTAATTATTTGCTGTGTGCTGGAGAGAGGAGTGTGGTTGAAAACAATGAGGCTTGTTGAATGCATGGCACTAGAAGCTTAATTAAAAGCAGGCATGGTTGTTATGTGTGTGTGTGTGTGTGTGTGTGTGTGTGTGTGTGTTTCTGAGACTACCAGTGAAGGTAATGGCTTCACGGCATCTGATCTCAAGCACTCTGTTTATCATTCATGACTGTGTATGTGTGTGTGTGTGTGTGTGTGTGATGTGGGACCACGTGAGTTTGATTTGAGGTGTGTACTGGCCAGTGGATTTCAGAGGGATTACGGGCAATCGCACCTTCGGCTTCTGGGTGTTTCTGAATGTTCAATATATCTTTGTTTTGAATGTAACCAGTTCTCCAATCGGTAAGCCATATTTAGTGTTCTGGTAACCTTTTGTACTGCACAAGAATCAGGGCAGAAATGAGTCACTGTAGCGAATGAATATAGCACCTTCAACATAAAAGGCTTATTGTGACTTGGATGGCTAACACTGCTTACCTCTTGTTTAGTTCCCAGGTCTATAAGAAGAGCATTTAATCCAGAGCTTTGGAGCCAACTCTGCTATAAGACAAAAAACATTTAACCCAGCATTTGTCCTGGAGGTTTCCTCTCACTTCACGTTTTTTTTTCTGTGTGTTGTTTAAGCCCTGAGACACCTTCACAATAGATCCAGTCTTTCTTTAGCTTTGAGAAAAATGTTCTGTGCAGAGGAGACTCCAGTCAGTTGAGAAACACTGACTTAATCATTTCATTCTTTAGCTAAATGACCTCTATCAGTTTAACAGCTAGAGCATGGATTTTTTTTTGTCTCATGCATAGCACATTATATATCCAGAAAATTAATATAACAGGCATTAAATTAACTTTTCCTTCAGTGGACTGATTTAAAGTTGGACATGTGAATAACCTAATTCACTAAACATTACATCACCGAATACTGTTCTTACAGTATTGTAAATATTTAACTGTTAAAATGTATGAATAATTAAAACTTTTCACTGATTTATGCTGATTAATGTTGTCTCTTTGCAGTCTTGTTCACTTGGTAATATTCTTCTGATTTAGATTCCCTAATGACAACACTGTGCAACAACCCCCCCCCCAGGCTAAACCAGTCCAGACTAATGGGAATGGGACCCAGTCCAGACTAATGGGAATGGGACCCAGAGAGCCCTTCAGACAAACCTATTCTCCACCGCAGTCTGAGCTCGGTCCATTACAGCACTTGAGCCCCTGTAACAACACACCACGGCTGATCAAAAGAGCACGAGTGCATTTTAAACACAATGCCGCAACACGGTGCCCCCCCCCGCTGCGGGAGGGAAATGTCGCCTGCGATAACTTGCTCTTCTGAGCAGATGAGAACAAGACTACGCACAGTCTCTGCACAACAATCACTTCATCCCTTGCAAAGTCTGCTTTCCTGCCGCCTGAGTCAAACCTCCACAAAGCGACAGGAAAGGCCGCTCCTCTTGGCCTGGGAAGCGCTGCTCTGCTCCTGCTACTCTCGAGCTGAGCTGAGCCTGCCTCTGTGGGTCAGCATCCATATCAATGTCCTCCCTAAGGAGGGATTCCTGGGAATTTCACAAAGCCGGCTTTGACAAATCTCGGATGAGCCTCAGGTGGGGCCTGCCAAGTCCCGCACACGTGCGTGCGCATGCTTGCACGCACGCACACACACACACACACACACAACTGGCCTCCAGGCCTCTTTTGCTAATCTATGTGGTCTGAGGAGCCTGTGTATTTCCCTTCTACGATCCCTTTATATGCGATACTGTGCACGACATGAGCTTCCTTTGTGCAGCACAGAGTCCCAGCACAGTTTGAGAACGCACTTAGAGCCGAAACAGGGAATAATATTTTATCGTCAGTCTATTGGTCTTTCTACTTATGTGTCATGTTTAACACCTATCTCTATATTAGTGACCGTGGATGGGCGTGGAGGTTCTGACGGTTAAGTTCCCATGAGACAGAGAACTCTGAAGACATCTGGCCGTAAAAGCGTCCTACCCGTGAATACAATGACGGGGGGAAAAGCCTGAATGTCAGAAGCTCCAGGCCCTAATGAACAGAGGCAATGCTATCTGTTCCAAATCCCATTTTCAAACTAAAAACCTGCTTCATGACCAGGAGGGGTTTGCTATCGTCCCCTGCCTGTTGGCTTGCATCTTGTTTTTTCACACCAAATAGCCCCCTGACTTTCAGCACGTCGTATCGGTGAGAGAGATCCGACCCAGTAGGCACCGCTCGGCGTTTGGCCCGTGTCCGCAGCCTCCTGAGAGCACCCGCACGGCCCGCCGCCCGCTCATCGAAGCTAACGGATCGTAGGCTATCCTGACACACGTCGTAAAGCGTGACGACGTCATGGGGAAGCGAGGGTGGAATGAACTGTACTCGCGTCTATGCTTCCAGGTGGCACGGCCGTGCTTTTGGACTCCGTCTCTCCCGCTGCCCTCTGCGAAACATCGGGGCGGCGATTGCACGCGCGGTTTATTTGCGACCGAACGCGCGGGCCGTATTTGTTTCACGCACGCGCTTTTGGAAGATGTAAGCGCGGGTGTAACAGTGGTGCTAAAAGAGCCCAGCTCTCAGAGTTCACCTGCTGGTGCATAATCCACAGCAAACAGTGGCGATTCCTGAGAGCCTGGGCTGGGACGCGTTTGGGTGCGGAGGGCAAATCAGCGGCGATTTCACATTCTGTCCCGCAGGTGTTCGGCGGTCAGATTCCGTTTCTTTGCTCCCTGGATTGGCAGCGCGCTCGCGTGACTGACAGATTCATATTGAAAGAGGCAAAATGAACCCTGCTATGCTGATAGAGGGAGCTGCACTCACTGCGACGGATGTGGCTGTGGACCACATTATGTGAAAATTGCGGTTTCCCCCTTATTTCACGCCCTCCGGAGTGGGGAGAAGCGACAGTTATGGCTGTGAGCAAACATGGCTGGGGTTGTGAGGTGCTGGTTGAGGCCAGCGCAGCACATACTGCCCAAAAGAAATGCGAGCCGTAAGAAGCCGCATGGCAAAATATCCTTTAAAAAAAAAAGCGAACAAAACAAGACACCTCGTCCGTAAATTCATCCATTACACTTTGTATTACTCTTCTTTAGAATTTTTGTCATTTTCTGCTGTGTTAGAGCAGACTACTGTGGTTTTCCAAACGCATATATGCTTTACCCCCAGGAGGGGCATAACAAAGACGACTTCAGCAATGCTATTAGTACCTATTCATCACCTGGAAACATCGCAACCTCGCACATAGGTTCGCCTCCAAACAGGATTCGCCGCCGCGCGTGTAGGCGCTAATCCCCGGCATTCCTCATTCATCCCTATTCTAATGACGTCCTTAATGAGAGTGTGGCCTCCTGCTAGCAGTGAAGGCGCTACGCCTGACCTTTAGCCTGGCTCCCTGCAGCTCCTAATGGCCTCTGTGCTTATGGCTCCAGCACATAAACAGGATTGATCTGGTAATTAATGATCTGTGCTTACTGTGGCAAGTCCAGAAAACACGGCTCTGATTTCCGAGGGCGGCGCGTGGCTTTGAGCGGCGTGAGCATGCTTTTTGAGACTTTGCGCTCCGCTCCAGCGTCTGAAGTACTGCATCATTGATTTCAGGTAAACGCCGAGTGTAGCTGCAACACAGTCATGGTTGGGTTCATGTTGTAATATACAGACGCATGATTTCAATTAGCATAGTAGATAGAAGTGTGAATTCTCGGAAGGATCTTAGAATATCAAATTAGAAGTAATTCTAATGTGAAACGTCTAATGTGTCAGATGTTGTAAGCAGCATTCGCTGAATCATCAGTTCTTATACTGTATAATTTTAAACAAAATCGTTTATTTATGTAGTGATTAATTTGTCATGGTGAAAACCTGCAGTCACCAGCACAGACCTTTCACTTAACAATATCAAGCACGTAGAACAGAACCTCTGCATCTCTCTTGAAATAATTAGGCCTAGTTGAACGCAAATTTTAATGAGTGCAGTGCACGTCTGTTCTTTGTCTTTCATTATGCTTGAAACCAGACTGCATTTTACATATGAATATTGACAACATCTATATTAAAAAATCATTCCATGATGAGAACAATACAAAGCAAAAGTCTGAATGATAAAGGCGGGTTTCTCATTCATGCTTTCTGTCAAGGAAATGGCACCAGTGGTGGGGCTTGGTTACATGGGTAATGGGTGGGAGAGGATCGGGCGGTATTTAAGGATCGGGCGGTATTAAGTTTTAATCACTCCGCTACACGAGTTTCTACTAACAGTGCCCCACAGGGTATGTCTTTTGCTTTCATGGTCAAGGGAGACAGTTCATGTTAATATTCAGAAAAATCTGGATGCAAGGGAGAGGAACACAGAGACACCACGAGGAAGGGAGAAGGACGGAGAAGAGCACAGCGTGAAAGCATGAACGTGACAGGAAGGGTTCAAGGATAAATGCTGGCAAAGAAACACTGATTTGCAGAAATGTGATCGTTTGCAGAAGGAGGGGACGAAGGCAAATCAACGAGGGGGTGCGGTTACTTACAGACGGGGAGGGAGAGAGAGAGAGTATATCAAGCAGGGATTTCACTCCTGTCTTCCATCACAGCTTAAGGTGAATCTGAATGCTACACTGCATTCTTAACTAGAGCTACTCCACGGTGCTTGGGTTTAACGCTGTAGCTGCATTAACGAGGCCATCGAAAAGAGGAGAAATCGCATTGGAGCGGAAAGATATATATGCCATGTTAAATATGCATATCTATATATTAGTATGCCTAGTTATGCCTAGTCATATATAACATTTTCAAATATTTGTTTGCGGTGTGTGATCGCGCATCTGTGCACACATTCATTCAAGCAAGCGAATGCACACATGTAAACACAGATCTTCTACAGGCTTTGAATATACTTAACTCTGCTTTAACCATACATCCGCCTGTCTGTGCTCAGGAAGGCAGGAGAGGCAACAGCTTCGTGAGGCACTGCATGAAGTCTCGTCTTGCAGCAAGGCCACCTTTGTTCGCCTAAGAACATGGCGCGGAGAGACGATGCCATCCTGGACTCCGGCTTCGCCGTGACGAAACCAGACGAATGGAGAGGCCTCCAAAAGTCTCGGTGTCATCCAATGTGCCTCATTTTACATCACCGCGATTGTGTGATTGTGTACTCGTGTGAGGCAGAGACAGGGTCGGGTCTTACAAGCGCTTCGTGATGGTTTTTTTTTTTAGCACGATGTTTAACGTTCCCTCGCCAGACTCTCCTCTTCCTCCAGTATGTTAATGGCCTGTTAGGCATCTTGTCATTCAAACCATATTCAGAAGCCATCTACGACGGCCCACGACTTTGACATTCTCTGCCTGAAATTAAAATATGCATTCATTTTTTAGCCCTGCCTTTCATATTTTTTTTTTCTCTATTATTTTCTTCCTTTACCAAGGAGGGTTGTGGAAAATTGGAGAGTGAAACAGAATTAAATCTGTGTATTAAATCGTCAGGCGTGTGAACCTCTCAATCGATATGCTTCTCTCTATCTGTTCCAGCTGAGTGCCCGGGCCAGTGGCAAACTATTACATTATTACAAAAGCAAATCAGTCACCAGAATTAATTCTCTTGAAAAATATGACTCTTGCTATGAAGAATTAATGGCTATAAAGGAGAGAGATGTGATGCTGAATTTTCATTAGCTCACTTAGAGCTCCCCTTTTAGCATGTTCGAAGAGAGATGCTTCCCCTTATTGGATCCCATTCATCTCGCCACAGACGCATCTCGCAGTGCAAATGATTTTGTGCACATGACAGGGGTTGTCATGTGTGATTATCAGCAATATGACCTTGTTTGCTGCACGCTGCGTGCTGAGCAAAGAGCCCTAGTGTCTGGATCCTGCGTGCGCCTGCGTGCTCTTGACTGCGTCTGCGTGTACCTGCATGCGCCTGCATGTACCTGCTTGCACCTGCGTGTGCCTGCATGCGCCTGCGTGCTCTTGACTGTGCCTGCGTGTGCCTGCGTGTGCCTGCGTGCTCTTGACTGTGCCTACGTGTGCTTATGTGCGCCTGCGTGTGCTTATGTGCACCTGCGTGTGCTGAACGCTGTGCTGGAGTGTAACACAAAGTGCCGTGTGCCCCAGGTTAAGCAGGCAAAGACGTCTCAATGCATGCAGAGACACATAATGCTGTCCAAAAGTCCACAAACCCATGTTTCCATTGACACAGTGATAAACTTTCATCTAGTCTCAAACAATGCATAATATTATCAGGCTATTGTCTTAACATTGCCCTCAGTGCATTCTTAAATTAAATCCTACCAGTGTTCAGAAGTCTGCATCTTTCTGTAACACTTTCAAAGTAATCTTTCTCCCTCTCTCTCTCTCTCTCTCCTCTCTCTCTCTCTCCCTCTCCCTCTACCTCTCTCTCTACCTCTCTCTCTCCCCCCCCCCCCTTTCTCCCTCTTTTGTTTTTGTTTTTTTTACTGGAAAACACCACAAACAGTTTATTTGAGGATGCAAATGCCTGTTTACAGTTGTACAATATCGGTTTAGGGTTTGTTTGCTCTGATTATCCTAACTTTGTTTTGGTGTTAAAATTGAATTGAGTTATTTGTACAACAGAAAATTTGCATAATTTTTTTAAACCCACTAGCAGCCAGACTAATTAGCACTGACTGAATTGCTGAATTTCGTGCAAATCTTTCATGTGTGTGAAGTGAACTGGTGGTGGTCAAATCAGACACTTGAAGGAAAGAAACTCATGAGTCAATTAGTTTCAAGGTTCTCGTTCTGAGAGGGTCTTATTTCCTGTCTTCTTCTTTAATCTAGAATAGGATCTTTTTCTCCGGTATTTCAGCAGTGGAGTGTTGGAGTGCATGCAGATTTCACCTCCGGACAATTGTATTTGCACATTGATCATATTTACATTCAAGCTGACATTGTTTTGGCTAGGGGATATTCAGAGACATGATGGAACACTGCAGATGTATGTGATAATGTAATCTAATGTTCGGGTGAAGGCCAGCTTCTCATATACTTTTGTGTGGTATCGTCAAAATGGGAATATCCTAGATGGAGCAGTGAGACTGCTAGGTTTCAAAAAAGGGCTGGACAGAAGTCCATCCATATAGTAGCCTTTCCTGCACCATTCTGGAAATTTCTGTAGACTCTGATTATGTTGAAAGAAGATGAGTGCTTGGTGTTGGACACTGGCACAAAATGTAATTTGAGAATGTCTAATGGGCAGCAAAAGTGCACAGAAATGCAACTGTTTACCTCTGGCAAGATTCCCCACACCCATTCTTTCTCTCTCTCTCTCTCTCTCTCTCTTTCTCTCTCTCTCTATCACACACACACAAACACACTCACACAACAGATATGTGGTAATGGCCACTTCTATCTTTGTCTTCCTTTTTTCTTTCACTCTCTCTCAACCACACATGCGCATATGCATCACCCTCTTCATCAGACAAGAGTTGTAATGGTTATATTTACATCGCCAGGGTTGTGAACTGTTTTAGCTTGAAATAGAGAAAATGCTGAAAATTATGGCTATTACATAAATGGTGTAAACCATCAGTTGAAGAAGAATGATTGTGCAACACAACTTAATTGCATCTGTGTCAATTAATCAGCTTCTGTGTTTCTTCAAAAACTATGCTTCACAAATCTTTATTATACCCTGAATGTGCTTCCAACAAGTGTACAACGTGTGTATGCGACGCAGTAGTGTAGAAAACGTCCTTCATGACAGTATACAGACCAACTGGGAAAATGTCACTGCACAGTATTAGTTCTGCTTTTGTTTCACAATATAAGTGCCCTTCTTTCCAAGAAAACAGTTCTGCATTTATTGAAAGGCTTTACTTACATTCCCTCAAAAGAAGGACAAGAGAGAAAGACAGAGAGCAAGAGAGAGAGAGAATGAAAAATGCACTACTGGTTCTGAATTTCAGTCTCTTTTTATAGTTTAGTGTTGAATTCTTTTTCTCTCCTTCTCTCCCTCCACCCCTCCCCCTCTTTCTTCTTGTCTCTCAACTCTTCCCTGCCAATACTGCATGCCGCTATAATGTAAAAAATATACAGCTGTCATATTTTGTTCTTCAGAGCCAAATTTGTTTTATTTTATATGAAAACAGATATCAGACAGGGCAGCCACTTTTGGCTGGTGATTGTTTCTTGACAGAAACCCCTCCCTCCAAAACCAAAACAAAATAATAAAAGCCAAACAAACAAACAAAACAACAATCCAAAACAAAAGGACAAACCCCAGTCGGCCAATGGCAACGTTATGCATTCATGCGTTGATGTCTTAGTGTAGTTTTCACAATATCATTATTGTATGCAGATGCTTTAATGACATTTATAAACCATAATTACTCTAAACAAGTAATAAATCCCCTTCTTAATATTTCATATTTAGTACATCTGTAGGAGCTTCTTCCCTGATGGTAGGCCATGTGGTGTGTAACTTTGTTTGACTCCTCATACAATCAGAGGGGAGAAATACACAGTCTTTCTGCTGTTACTAAGCTGTCATCCAAATATCCCAGGATCAGATGCATGCTGCAGTATATATGGAAATCTAGTCATCTGTACAAAATTAGATTCCACAGCCATATACCCTACACATGCTGGGAAAACGGCGGGAAAAAATGATGTCTCACACAAAACCATTAAGCTCCAGGGGGACCTTTCGGAGACGCTGTTTATTCAATGGAAGGAGGCTTACGTTCTTCTAAATTCTCTCCCTTGCTCAGTCACTCAATCGGCCCCGCCCCCTGACCCCTTGACCCTGAGTGGCTGCCAGTGACAGGGAGACAAAAGGGGCGTGAGATAAAGTGTAGACAGAGAGTGCGGGGGGCGTTGGGGCTGAGCAGACGCGTCTGCGACAGAGCCCTTCCATGACCTCACCACTGTCTCTCCGCTCTTCGCCGTCCCTCACCCTTCCTCGGATCTGGTCCGATGCTGACTGCTCGACCTCCATGCACACAGCGAGGGGACGGGATGACGGAATGACGAGATGATGGGATGATGGGATGATGGGAATTGATCATCCAGAAGCTCTTGTGGTCTCGCGACAGAAGTGCCGGTGGAAGATGGACGGAAATATCACATAGTATCCTGCTGCCCCAAATGGCCGTCTGTTCCACACACACACACACACACACACACACACATCAGGCAGAAGGCAGAGGGAAGAGCACTAGGTGTCTTCTATAGGTTTGATTTCCTCTGGGAAGAAACAAATCCGATGGAACAGCAGAAAACGGTGTCTATTTGTAAAATGTGCAGCAAAGCAAAAGGCCTCTGAAAGGAAAACCACCCCTTTGCTTTGGAGTTGCTTCTCACAGCGAGCGCCGAGGTTTCTCAGAACAGAGAAGTGAGAGATTGTGGTGTTATTTTTGTCAAAGATTATATAAGACATGGCTCAGCCCTCACTGCTCCTGCTCTTGATCATTTCCTTCCACAACACAACCGGTGCCTTCATTTCCTTAAAGTGAATCCAACAGCATTCAGCTGTGCGGCTTCATTTATTCCAAACGCAAAGATCCAGTAACGAAACCGAACCTGCTCTTTAGTCTTCCATGTATCGTCATAGATAATTAAATGGACAAATCAACTCTGAATCTCGCCATTGTTTTTTTTTTTTTATAAGGCGGGGATGTTCGTTTGTTTATGTGGATTTGTTTATGATACTCTACATGGATTTGATTATGATACTCTATGTGGATTTGTTTAACTGCAGCCTGATGAGTCACAGCATGGCCTTGAATGCCTGACGCCACAAAGCGTCGTTCAGCTGTTCTTGTTGTGAAACCAGGCGCTCAGTAGGGGAACCCTAGCCACAGCTGACCTCTAATTACCTCCGCTAAAGCGCACCGTGTTTTAAGCACTAATTAGGTCCTCGAACCGCTGCGTAACGCAGGTGAGAGGATGCTCGGGAGCTGAATGAAGGTATGCTGTTTAGTATCATGTTAGACATTTGCCCTGTCAGAAGCTGTTAATTATTGTGCAATTATCATCAGTGGTAAATGTTGCTATTATTTGCTTCAGCTTAAATGAGCTCATTTAACCCTTTCAGTTGTGAGCCCTGTTCAATGGCAGAACTCTTTTTATCCTTGGCGGTTGAACACACTCATAAGTGCTCGAAAACTCTAGGCTACTAAAAGGAAATAACTAGAAATACCATTAGGAACTACATAAACCAATAATGGCTGTTTTTTTTTCCTATAACATCGCAGTATTGGTTTCCTTTTGCAAGGTGGATACGGATGCAGATGGTGATGTTTGTAGACGTTCCCTAATGCAGCGCTTCTGTTCTACCCTACCACACATTACTCTGCCTCTGACAGAGGCCAGAACCGGTTTAACTAAAGCAGTCTGAAAACCGCAATAAATTGCTTTCCATGTTCAGCTACCAATGTACATAATGCAGCGCTGTCCTAATGGTATGTGACTAAAGGAACTTTATGCAGCAGATAACCGAATTCCGTTTCCCTCATGCTGAGACTCTCGGTGAGGGTGGAAAGAGATTAATGGGGTAAATAAGAGGACCTATTTTTAGGAACACAGACTGTTAGGAAATGACTCATTGCCTTTACTGGACGTAATTCTCGGTGTTATTAGACCGGGGAAAAAAAGGAGGAATCAGCAACTGTGGTTCAGCGCTCCTCCATCGCCCAGCCCGTGCGGCCGCTGCCACTAGCTCAGCGCGTGAGTGATGTTTTGCGGGGGCTGGTCGCGGGCCGCCATCAGCCCAGACGCCTCGTAGCTGGGACGGCCCGAGAAGGGCCCGGTGTAGTGCGGGTGATGAAACTGTACTGGGGAGATGAGAAGCTCCATGGAGCCCCCCCCCCCCCCCCCACCACCACCACCACCACCTCTGCTGCTGTGCGGCATCAGCAGTGTTGTTGGTGGGGGCTGAGACTGAGGAGGCTCGTTCGTGTCTCGCGGAGAGCATGGAGCGATCTGCCGGCGAGACGAACCCAGTGCTGTGCCTGCCTGGCTCAGCTTGCAGGTAACCCTGCCTTGAACCCGACACCCACGGCTGCTGAACACACTCCTTGCACAATGCCGCTGAAGCTGCCGTTTGTCCGGTGCCAGTGCTCGGTAATTCAAGGATCCGTTTGCTTTCTGCACATGAAAGAGGTCAAAATAGTTTGTTGTCTTACAAGCTTTTTTTGGGGTGTCTGCCTCACTCATGGACCTTCTGATTTCAGTTTCAGCCCTATAAGAAAAAAACTTGTACAATGTATATTTTGCACGAATTACAGATTGGGGAGATTTCTTTCTTTCTTGTACTCTATTTGTAAGAGTCTTTATCTATCAGACAAGCAGGTAACTACTGTAGATGCACAACGCGCAGACACACAGGGGCGCCACAGCCAGACAAAGGTTTTATTACCGGGCCACAAAGTGAATGAGTAAAGTGGAGCCCAGTAAGAGCTGCTGGTCTACTAATGTACTACAGAGATTGTAGTTACTGGAGAGCTGTGCAGAGGACAGAGTCTCCCACACTTCAAGATCCTTCAGCTGTGAAGTCTTTGAGTGAATCCTGGCTGAGGTCCATAACGGCGACGCTGTACGCTACAAGAGCACTTGCAGGAGTCATCACTGCGGTGTTATTTATTTAGTTCGTTCATGATTTAGCCTACAGTCATCAGTAGAACACCATTAAAAACGATACGGTGAAGTGTTCCTTAATAATTACTCGTTGTGTTCATTATTTGTTATATTAAATGCTGTTTGCAAACATTGCAGTACTGTTTACAGAAATTATTATGAACTTATTTGGCCGCCAGTCATGAAATTATCTTTTTTGTTGTGGTAGATCTTATTAATTTGTGAACCAAACTGCTAGAAAAACCATCAGTAGAAGGATAAACATAACCTAACTGTTTTGATAATAGTGATTTTGTTATTTATGTAGAGTCAGGATGAAGAACAGATGGTAGAAAACTTTTTTCTGTAGTGAATCAGCATAATAACTGTAAAAGAAAAGACAGCATAAATATAACAGGCTCAGTGACTTGGGTCTAGATTAATTCCATGAGTCAAGAGACAGCTAGACTTACTTATCACGCCAAAGAAATATCTGGGAAAAAGACTGAAAAGTAACATACTCTAGCACAACAGAATAATGAAGATCATAAAACATATGCTAATGTGTAATACCTTCTCGCGCATCGTAATACACTGAAAAATGTAAGATTTAAATTACAGTGTAGTTCAGACTATCATGACCAATAATTTATCCTGATGCAAACTGAATGTAGAAGGCATACAGCTCATTCTGCCTTTAAAAAATGGTTTGATGCTACAATCAGAAATCTGCTCCAATCAGACATCTTGTCTTCATTGTGGCAACATTAAATGCTTCTGGATCATTCAAATTGCTTCCTACTATTACCCTGCTACTCACTCGTACTAGAGATAGTCCTGGACAATTCATACCTGCACTCCTGAAGGTATGAAGACTGTTCATAAGGATGTTAGGAATGGTATGAATATTAAGAAAATATGTAGGATTTTGGCTAATTGTTCCAATCCAGTATTTTCACCCTACACTGGGAGGGACAAAAAATAATGAATTTACTGACCTAAATTCTGAAATGTAACTTTGGTTACAGTGTCCCGCGTACATACAGTATAATATTGCTTTAGGCTGCATTCCTGTTGCTAATTGTAGTACCGATGAAGCAGCAGAGTCCATTATTATGCAGCATATTTACATAGCAGGAGTCCCGGTGCAGATATTTAAAACCAGTGCGCCTTGTTTTGGGACCCAGGCTGATTCGGCTGTGCTCATGTGTTGTAATCTAATCTAATCTGTTGGCCCCTGAGATTGCCTCGGTGCCACTGCGGTTCATAGTATCCACGGGAAAATGAAGCAGGTGGAGTGGACCACGGCTCTTCTCCCACTCACACCAGTCCAGGCGTGTTCTTTCATGCCACTCCACATCCAAGTACATCAGAGCGGCACGCAATGGCTGGGAAAAGGCGAAGGGACTCTTAACACAGTCTCCTTCTCTTTTGTTGCAGATGTTGGCATGACACAATGAAACAATGCACTACAAGACAAAAGGCTCTCCAAATCACCCCCCTGCCATTTTTTTTTCATGTTTATTGTCTTTTGGAGGTAATTAGAATGTAATTTCAACTTCTGTCACTAGCAGTTTTCATGGGCCATGCATTTTGCACATTTATGTTCTGAGATAACAGAAAATAAAGAGAAAAAAATGACAGTTGTAGATGTTTCATTAATTTTTCTTTGTAGCATAATTGTAATGCTTTGGACTATACATACAGACACACAATATATACACACAGTATATGTGTGTATATATGTCTGTGTGTGTGTGTGTGTATGTATGTATATGTGTGATGTGTGATGTGTGTTATATTATATTAAGATTTCCTAGGCCTGATCAAATACCATAAATACATTGATTTCTTAATGGTCATGGTAATTTTAGCTTTGCTTTTCCATGGTGTTCCTGTCCCTTTTTCCACTGACATGGTGAATCTGTGGTGTCCCCTGTCAGTCCCATTTGTCTTCTTCCAGCGGCCATGTTTACACTGTCCGCCTGGCATCTGCCCAGTGCTGAGTTTGAGAGATTACTTACACTGTCCTGGCAGCGTGCGAGTACAAAACATGCGGAATATTCAGCAGCCATTTCCATAGTCAGCAGTTCTTATGATAAGATTTTTAAAGTAAGAGCGTGTGTGTATGTGTGTGTGTGTGTTTGTGTGTGTGTGTAAAAGAAAATAAGTGCATGCCAGACCATGATGGATTAAAAACATCTCAACACCAAGGTGTGTTAGGTTTATTATAGTGTTTTAACTCGAATATGACATAGTAAGTGAGGGGGAGGGAGAGAGAAAGCGATAGATAGATAGATAGATAGATAGATAGATAGATAGATAGATAGATAGATAGATAGATAGATAGATAGATAGATAGATAGATAGATAGATAGATAGATAGATAGATAGATAGATCTAAAGGTAAGACTCTGGAGACTCATGTGAGTTTCACTTAGTGTGGACTTTGTAGAGTGGTCTCACCTTTCATGCAATGCCTGTCTCGGTAAGTTCACCTCTGGGTGAGGTATTGATCCAGACCCCTTAGTCAGGTACTTAACCCAGGACAGCCACAGTAAATAATGCTACAGTAGCTAACGCCCCCTGTAGAAGGAGCAGTGCAGGCCAGCTGAGATCCTGTCCTCCTCTCTGTCCATCCTTGTGCCTGAGAGGGCTGGAGGAGGAAGAAAAACTGCCATAACCCCTGTGTAATCCCTGTTCTCCCCCCCCCTCCCCATCCTCTTTGATATATGTTATGCACACACACACACACACACACACACACGCACACAAACACACGCACGCACACACACACACATTTTACTGAATCTGCATCACCTCAGACTACTTCCTCACCAAATGAAGTTCCAAATTTTAAAGTTAAGTAGCATTTGAAATAACCCACCCCTTAAATCATTCCTGCTTTTCTCTGTCTCTCGTCATTCGCCGACGTCTACCAGTTCTCTGCATCACCACAAGAGGCTACACGGGCTACGCGCTGTCTGAATTCTCTCGGCTGGAGAGCAAGGGCTCCAGTACCGGCGTGGCGGCAGAGGAGAGCGCATCGTTCCCCTCCGGTATCTACCCCGCCGCAGCGCACTGAGGATCGTAGCTTATTCGAGGAGCATCTCGAATTGCTAGGAACTCGATGCGAAAAAAACATCGCTTCATCTCGACTTGTCATTGGTAAGTAAGAGTCCGTGTCTATTATTTTGTGTATTTCTTTAAACTGATTAAAACTCCATGCCTGTTTCTCCTCTGTGAAGATGGTAGTTTAATTAGGGAAAATGATTAATTATTTCTAGCATTAAATTACATTGGTACGCGATGATTATCAGTGACAACAACCGATGACGGATAACATCTTTCATCCGAATATGTAACTTGTTGCCTGTAGAATTTATATCCAAAAGAGAACACACCGCAGTTTTATTGCGAGAAGTTTTTAAACTGATATGCGCCAAACATAGGTTTGACATGCCTCATTGCTTAGAAAAGACAAGTTTGATTGTCGAAAAGTTGGGAGTGATGGAGCAATTTGAACGTTCTCGAGTCTTCGAAATGATAACTGTTAAGTCAAATCTAGGCGTCTTCATTTCAAATTATGATGGCCAGCAATTATTGTTAAATATTATCTTTAATATTCGTCAGTTATTCATTCTTTTATCAGTAACGTGCTGTATTTTAGTCTAGTCAACGTCAGACATTTCACGTCAAAATAGACTTCCATCTCAGTAGCATTATCCAAAATATTATTTTATTCTAGATTACCATGACTTTTTAATGTAGACCAAATCAGTATCGATGTCATTTCGATATAACAGTTATCCGAGTCCTTTGGAATATAGAATTTCTAAAGTCTGGAATGAAGGTTTTTAGCGGTCGATAAATTGCTTTTCGAGGGAATACGGGGTATTTATTGTAAATCCGCAGCCTTGTCTGACGATGCTGATTTTCACGGTCGTAATTCCAGTGTAATACATGTATTCCGGAATTATCTGCCTCAGATGCCACTTGATGCAGAGACTCGCAGTGACGGTGAAGTTGCCTGTTTAGTCGCTCTTTGTAAGCAGATACTGTGCATTCCTAGTCAACGAGGCACTAAATGTAGAAGACTAAGACTAAATGACTAAAGACTAAATAACTAAAGACTGATGAGGATGAACGATGATTTTATCTTGACATTGCTGACAAAATACGAATTCTGCCCTTGTCCGTTGTAAGTAATAAACATCTAGTTTTAAGATGCTCTCAACTGGATTTTCCACAATGAAGAAATGTAACTTTTACACATTTTAAACAACTGAACAAATATACAGATTATAGTATTGTTTATCGTATACTGTAATGGTTACACTACTAACAGGCATGTTAGATGTCGAAGATTACTGGCGATTATCACGAACGGGAACTTGTGTCGTTGTGTATTTTGCGATTAAGTATATACAGATTTTATTTGGAAATGTTGTTTGTACAAAGTAGTGTTAGAGTGCGTGGCACATCATGTTTAACCCCAGAAAATGCGCACTGGCGAGAAAAGACGTTTGATTCTTGGGGGAAGGTGTAATTGCTTGTGGTTACTCTTCACTCAGCAGTTTCCACATATTATTTGTTGACAGATGTATGTGCTAAGGGATGCAGCAAAGCACGTGTACTGTAGTGTATATTGTACCTATATCCCCTATAGAAATACAACCAAACATGGCAGTTTCCCGGTCTTCTTCAAGTAGCTCCTTCCTTGATGCGCACTGGCAGCACTCTTGCGTCTGGGGGCGGTCTGACGGGACAGTGCCTGGTGAAGCCACACCCCCACCCCAAACCCCTCCCCCACCTCAGTCTGTCGTTCACGTGTTCCCCTTGTAAATACGGGCAGGACACGGCCCACGTGACCATAAATTGTAGATGCACAAACGGACGGCGCATGGATTTGTTGTGATTTATGTCAGACGGCGGGCAGTGTGGCTCTCAGCCCACAGAGACTAGGGACCCTACAGTCACAGCTCCGGCTCTGAAAAATCACTGGGACGAAGCAGTGAGCTCCGGACGAAATTGATTACCGTTTACCGACTTGGAGAACAAACCGTATAGTAGTGCAGCGGGGGAGTTCTTCGGTGGGAGGGGGGGGGTGTTGGGGGATATGAGGTAATATGGGTTACAAATGAAGGAGGTTTTGTGCCTCCTGGAAGAAAGACTGCTGGTGTAGTTTTTTTAATTGCTGCAGACTCAGAGGACTGAAGTTGAGGACTTGGAGCTACGGTTCTGCACCTGCTTCAAGAACCTCTGAGGCTGAACTTTATCTTAAATTATCCACTGTGTTACAATCTCACACCTGCTCCTAGAGCCATCGTGTGCCAAAGGGGCTCACCCCTCTGCTTCCGCACAGCACAGTGTGTGTGTGTGTGTGTGTGTGTATGTGTGTGTGTGTTTATGCTTTCACTTAGACAGTGAAGCAGTGCCAATGTTTCAGTTCTCTGCTGTTGTGGACACTGTTCACGTACGTACCTCACAATGAATTCATCAGAAGAATGCTGGCTAGATATTTCATGATTTGTCAGGTTTGTGGTCTAGATTTATTTTGATAGCATGTTTTTTTCTTTTGTTGTATTTGTTTCAGAACCACTTATTTTAGTATAACAAATGGAATACCATGGTCTGTTATTTATTTTATTTTCCTTGGTATACTTGTGGACCTCTGAAGAAAACTGGCACCAGATGGTGACTAGTGGTAGGGTGCCTGGTTTTAAGGGGGGTGGGGTACAAAAAATTAGCATGTCAGAAGGATGTATTAGGTAGATTACCTACCAACAAGATCCTAATAGTGCAGTACTGTAGGCTACAAAGTTAACTTCTTCCTACATACTGGGTGATATATGGATTCCAGCCACTCCATGCTTTTAGCACTGCCAAGGACTTCTCAACAAACACAGATTGCATTGCAGTGTTCTTTCCAGAACAGCTAGCACAACTCTTGCCTTTACAAAAAACGCAGACGGAATTACAAAGGATGCAGTTAAACAATGCAAAAGACACAGAATCATTTAGCATGCACAACACTGTTTTACTCCTCCACGGCATCAGTGACAATCAGCACCAAAGCCGCAGTGTTTGTGTCAGAGTCGTTCAGACGTACTCTGGGATGATTATGAGGTGAACTCCACCTGCATTTCTCCAATTGGCTCTCTAGTCTATTTAGATTTCTTTAAGTGTGATCTCATGTAAAGTGTGAAATATAATGAGCGAGAGATGTGATTTGGTTAAGCTCAAATGAGGTCATCAGAAAATCTGAATCTAACTTTGGCCATAAGCTTAACCATCCATAACTTTTCACATGGACAGGAGGTTGCAGTTTTGTACTTAGCAGTTATGGTGGTATGACTGCATCCTGTATGTGAATTTCACTTAGGTTTCATTCTAGTCTTTTATTTTAGTAAAGCAAATGAAAGTGGTTTCTATATGGACTTCTCTATAATTCATACTGACACAGTGCATCCCTACTGACTGATTTAGTGGACAGCCAAATGTCATTTTTGAGAATTTTTGTTTATCTTGCCCTAAACAACAAATTGTTGTTATTAAATTCCAGCTATGTACTCAATTGCCCAGTCAAACCAATAATCTCTAACAATGCTGACATCATATAAAGACTGGTTTATGGTTATGGCAGTTATAACCATGCAGCTAGGAGACCACAAATCAATTTTCTGAAGGAATATGTGTGTGTGTTGGGGGGGGGGGGGGTAAATTCAATAATTACTGTTATTAATGTGTCGGGCTCTAACTTCTAGTGCTGTCACTCAAAACAGCACCCTTGCAATTTGAGTCCACACACACACGCACACACACACACATACAGACACACAAAGGAGTATTCTCATGTACCACATTATAATTGGCCTTAATTAATTATTAATATTTTGAATACTATGGTGGAGCAAGGAGGAGAATTATTTTAAGTGCTCTTCTATGAGTCTGCTGCTGTCTTTCTTCAGTGCAGTGAACGCTTCATAACTTCATCCCACAGTACACCGTGCCTCTCCTCCCTCTTGCTTGTGATAAAAGAAAAGAGATTTCTTATTACTGAACCATTATTTTGTCAGTATATGCTCTTTTTTCAAGCCTTTCGTTTGAATTGAGAAAATGTGACAGACTGATTGTTAATTAATGATATGCGAATCATATTAGAACAGGCTATGTGAAGTTCTAATAAAGAAAACCACGAGCGTTCACGGCCATGGAGATTCATTCAAGTTAATGATAAGTTACTAAGTTCATAAGCTTTATATTAGATGAGTCCTCTGCTTCCAGTTTGGGTGTTTCTGAGGCCTTATGTGGTTTATTTCTTTTTTGTCTCCCTTGCAATCATCAAGTACTGTGTTACCATGGCAATTTAGCTTGGCTGAAGACGTTGGCATTTGTGAGCCCGAGCGGGCGGGAAGCGTGTGCCGTGGTGCAGCGTTACGCCTCACGTTTCTGCTCCCCGCGAGCGCGACGCGAGAAGAAGTCCGGGTTATCTTCTAGAGGAGCGGTCCAGGCACTTCACCCAGCGCGAACCCCGGTGGCCTCCAACATGGAGTGTTTTCTTTTCCTCGTGGGGCAATCAGTGGGAATTTTCGGCTGGAAATGACCGGGCTGGCCGAGCAGGCCCGCTGCGATTGTTATGAAGCCTCACTTCTGGCTCTATTTCACAGTTGGCTTCATAGAGCAAAGTGATGGAGTAAAAGGAAGAAAGAAAAGTGGCCTTCGCTCTTCCTGGCACCTGCATTTGGAGCCCTTCCTCTCCGCAGTGTCGGGCCACACGGCCCCACCCCCCCCTGCCCCCAAGCTAAGAGGCATATTGACTTTAAATGTCACTGCATATTGCATGAGATCTGGTGGTCCGAGAGCACTTTCAGGCCCAAGGATTCACTCTGAGTGGGGAATGGGAATAAAAGAGTCTTGAGGTGGCCTTTGCCTCCGGGGGTTTGGGGTTGCCTTGAGGATCTGATACCGGAGCCCAGGGAAGAGGGTGGAGTGTAGGAGTTACTGGAAGCTCTCGGCAGCAGACCTTGTTCTAGCCTGCTAATGGGTGTAGCTCTTTAGCCTTTCCCTATTCCAGTCCAAGCCATTGGAGTGCCAATCCTTCTGCTGATCTGAGATAAGTCTAATATTGTTTAACAGCATCCCAGACTCCTGACACAGATATAAAACTGTACTGGCCATAGCTAAGATCAGAGCTACATTTGTGTGTACAGCACTTGGTGAGCCATCAAAGCAAGCTGTCATTTCTTCCAAAGAGAACTTATTGGGCTGAATTATTGCTCGTCAGTCACCTCTATCTTTCTGGAGAGGAGGACTATTACAGGAGAAATTCATATTTGATTATGGTGGTCACAGACAGCTTCAGAGAGGCCAGCAGAATCCCAATCTCTGAGAAAGCATTGGTGCTGCTGAGCCGGTCAAGCTAGCTTTTGACATCATGAGTTCGTGACAAGCTCTGCCCTCTCTGGCCAGCTTTGATCAGCTCCACTGACAGTTTGCCTCTGGGGTCTTCAGGCTCTACAGTCTCTCTCTCTCCCCCCTGTCTCTCTCTCTCTCTCTTTCAGTCACACCGTCTCTCCCTTTCTCAGTTTTTGTCTTCCCATGGTCTTTGTCCTCTCCCTCTATATTATTATTATTATTGTTTTTTCTTCTTTTTTATCTTCTGTCTCTTTCTCCCTCTCTCTCTCTCTCTCTTTCTCTCTTTCTCTCCTTCTCTGTCTCTTTTTTTCTGTTCCCTAAAGATATGCTGCACCACAAAAGCTACTCAGATTCAGATCAGGTGTTTGCGTTGGGCTTACTGCAGACACTGCCCGAGTCCTTTATCTTGTACTCCCTAACTGTCCGAGGAGAGTATACACTATACCTCAAACACACTTCAGATTCAGCGTAAGTGCTCCTGTCGTTCTAGGTGATGTGCTGCAGTAACTTCACTAAGGAGTCGCGATAAGGAAAAATGATACCATGACAGACACAGCTGACACCTATTACTGCATGCAGCACCTTATTCATGTCAGCCATCTAAATATAATGAAGTTATATGGGTGGAGAATGCTATGGGAGGACATCGCTGCATGTCACATCGCTCCATTGCTTCCTCGCTGAGTGTTACCCCAGTGATCTCCTCATCAGCCGCTGTACAAATGATGACAGGTTAAGGTTAAGAAATGAGATGCCATTGTGTCTTTTAGCCACGGGCTAAGCACGCTCTACTCGTACACGTAGGAGAGCAGAGTCTAGGCATTTTGAGATTTTAGCGTGTGCAGTAGTTATCTCAGAGTGTGAGGTTTTTCAGTAGTTTGTCTATCTCCCACATCTTTTTCACGGACTCCTCTCAATTGACCGTATGGTTGGATGTGTGCCTTCAGCCGTGCGTGAAGAGTGCAGTTGTACTGCATCAGAAGTAGTTGTGCAGGTAAATTAGTACCACCAACACTAGATGTGATGTTGTCATTCAGTTGTCGGTACATTGGTCTGGTGGCTTTTTGCTGTTGCCGTTGCTAACTCGGCCTGCCTGTGCGTTCTGGGGCCTGTGTGGAACAACCTTGAAGGCTGTTGGCTGAATCCAGCGTGGAAGGGAGTGGGGTGTGTTGAATCCAGCAGGACGCTGTAAGGGACCCACGTTAAGATTTTCCGTCTGTGTCTGGGTGGGTAGAGAAAGGAGAGAGAGAGAGCTAGAGAAGGAGAAGGAGAGAGAGGGAGCCAAGTCTATTACTTTGAAATAACATAAGGCTGGTGGGCTGATGTATTTCAGGCTTTCTTGAGTGTTACCGAAGTGGGCGTGAGAGAGGAAGAGACAGTGGGCCTGGACTCCTGAGCACAGAGGAAGTGCTTGTGAGCGTAGCACTGCAAAATTTAGTGCTGACCCAAGTTGCTGATCCAAGTTCCGGGACACAAAGTGTCTCATGTAGGAGGACTGGCTCACTTTAAGCTGTGTAGCACATATCGACTGGACGCGGTGTGGCTAACTTGGACCACGTCTTAGACTTGCATTTACACTGTCTCCTGAATGCAGACCGTGGTGTTAGACGTGGGAATCGGTCATCCTGTTTGAAAGAGAGCACATGGGTATGGATCACACATGCATCGTGAGTGTGACTGCGGAATAGGCCCACCCATATAAGTGACTTATGTTATGACATTGCATCGTATGGGATTACGCTGATCGAGCGCTTGCGTAATCACGCACGTGCGCAGATTCGAATGTCGCAGACCCATCGGCAGACATCCCTCGTAATGTCATAACGGACGACTCAGGATGTCCTTATATGGAGGTGCTTTCGTAGGTGCTGGTCCTTCTTGTGCCAGACTGCACAGGATTGTGTAAATAAATTCAAGTCAGACGGAGACACATACATATACCAGTGTGTGCTGTGCTATGCACTCATTGTATATGTGAGGGTTGTGGCATGTTCCCAGCACTATGGAAACGTTAGGACGTCAGCATCTCTGGTTTTAATGGCGCACAGCACTGTGCGCACACGCCTTTAATTCCCGTACAGGATGGGATTTGCCCTGATGATGCATATCTTGGAGAGATTAAGCTCGATGTGACGAGTCACTGGGATCCAGTGTGCACCCCCACCCACACCCCCTTTTTTTGTTTCGCAACCATAATGGGCTTTGTAAGTTAATACCCTAGAGACACAACAGCTCTTCGGAGCCACGCGCGGATTGTCAGACTGCCCCAGTTCCGGCCGCGTTCTCTCCCGCTTGGAATGCAGAGGGCGCTGGATCTCACTGCAGAATGACAATAATCGCCACGGCCTCCTCTCCTCTCGCTTCCCTTCACCTCGCTGCCTTTGTCTGTCTCTCTCTCCGTTCACTCTCGTCCTCTCCTCTCTCTCTCTCTCCGTTCACTCTCGTCATCTCCTCTCTCTCTCCATTCACTCTTGTTCTCTCCTCTCTCTCTCTCCGTTCACTCTCGTCCTCTCTCTCTCCTCTCTCTCTCTCTCTCTCTCCATTCACTCTCGTCCTCTCCCCTCTCTCTCTCTCTCTCTCCATTCACTCTCGTCCTCTCCTCTCTCTCCTTTCACTCTCGTCATCTCCTCTCTCTCTCCATTCACTCTTGTTCTCTCTCTCTCTCTCTCTCCGTTCACTCTCGTCCTCTCCCCCCTCTCTCTCTATCTCTCTCTCCGTTCAATCTCATCCTCTCTCTCCTCTCTCTCTCTCTCTCTCTCTCTCTCTCTCCATTCACTCTCATCCTCTCCCCTCTCTCTCTCTCTCTCTCTCCATTCACTTTCGTCCTCTCCCCTCTCTCTATCTCTCTCTCCGTTCACTCTCATCCTCTCTTCTCTCTCTTTCTCTCTCCGTTCACTCTAGTCCTCTCCTCTCTCTCTCTCTCTCTCTCCATCCCCCCTCTATCTCTCTGTCTCTTGCCTTTTTTATTTGGCTTGTTTGTTTATATAGCGGCGCCTCAGAAGGCGCGAGGTGACAGGACTGGCTTGCGTGTCGGGCGCTCGTGTGACGAGTCAAACCGAAGGCGCTAGCGAGGACATCCGAGGTCTGCTATCGTGTCGCGGTGCGCGCGGCAGGTTTTCCGTTGGTAATCAGGCTGGCCCGATTTGGCCGGTCCTTCGTGGTGGGAGATCACGCTGCTGAGACGATCTGTAGTGCGCTGGCCTTTCCAAGCCCGATTTCAGCCAGATGCCTCATTTGCTCTGTCCAATCTGACGACCTTTACGTCAGTCACAGATGAATAGCCGTAGGCACCGGGACGCCGGCCATCACTTCTTAATGAACACGTTCAGGCCTGGACATGATTCACTTTGTCAGATGGAAATTTGAAACCCACGGTCCAGTTCAGAGCAGCATCAGACAAACAGTGACAAACCAAAGCTTGGGTAATCTGACTAAGAATGGGTTCAAGGGCCATTCGAATTGCAAATGATGAAAACAAATCTTTTGGAGCCTTAGGATGAATTAAGTGTTTATTGTTATTTTTTTATTCATTAATATTTCCCACCATTTAGACATCTCGCAGCAATATCCATTTCCCCTTCATTTCTGTTCGCTAGTTTTGCTGGAGAACTACAAGGAAAAACAAATGAGGAAATTAAAACATCTTGTATTCTCTATCAAAGCAAGTAAGTACTTCATTTCTAATTTACATTATTTGATTGTGAGGGGGAAAAAAAACCAGCACCATAACAAGTGAAGGGCAAGTTTATGGCTTAATTGCTAGCGTAACTTTATTGAAATTACTAAAATCCTTTTCTGGCAATGCAAATGGCACCTGAAATAAGCAAATGCGCCATATATCATCATTCCTCACATCTAGGAATCCTAACATCTCAGTGATCTACACAGACTCCTCTACTAACCTCCTATGTAGCAACAGTCAGCACTTGCAGCTCACACTTGCAATGCAAATGACATTGGAGAGAGACATATATGGGCTTTCCATAATTGGTTCAGTGGGCTATTTTGCAAGGCAATGAAATAAATGGCACAATAATTCCACTTGTGAAGATAAGAGCTGGGGGCTTAATTATGGCTTTATCTAACGAGGTTCAGTGTAATGTCACGACCCTGGTCTGTTTGCAGCTGATGACTTATTTCTCTGTTCTCTGCAGATAAACCGTGCATGCAAGTCGTCACGCGGGGCCACAAACAGGGTGTAGTGATAAGGAAGCCTGGTGCGCAGAATCACATTCTCTTCTAAAAATCTGACTTTTATTGCTTCTTAAAGCAAAACCACTACAACTTACTTGGTCTGTCTGTTTTACAAAGTACATCTTTGCTTATTTATTTATGTATTATTTCCTCTTGTGTCGTTCAGTAAAAGCAAGGCAGAACAGTGTCTATGTCTGTCTCGTGCTGATGTAAACTCTCTTAACGCGTTATTAGCTTCTAACAACATGGATATTGTGATTTCCTTCGAGGCAAGTGCACAGACGAGGGTCTTAAGAAGACTGGAGAGCATTCTGTAGTACTCATTTTGACATGATTGCCTTGATCGAAAAGAGGTCTAAATGCAATAGTATTTTGAAGCCGGCCATAATGTAATTGTGGGTATGAAATGGGTCAGATAATGCCAAGCATCACTCATCTTGAGTGATTTGTTATGCAGTTTAAATGGCTCGTTTGATCATTCTCTTGGCCAAAGAACAAAGACAACGCATGAAAGAGGCTCCTGCAGTGCCTTCCAATTTACTCTTGTAGTCTCCTCGTCGCCATGTTGCTCTGAGCTCTCCTGACGTGTTTACCTTAAGTCGCACTACGGCGGACTGTCTTGAGCTGTTCTGTGTTTTAATTTCCTATATTCACCCGCGCGCCTCCCTTGGCAAAGCTTCTCTCCAGGCACTCTGCTCTCTGTGCTTTGTAAGTGGCTCGGTGCCTGTCCCACGCAGCTGTGCAACATGCGTCGGTCGTCTGACCCCCGATCTTTCTTCTCACCACGGTGCTTAATGCAGTGAACTCGTCTCCAGAACTTTCCACGAATCCTGCGTCTGTTAGTTCCCGAGCCAGCCCAGCACAAACGGAAGCTGAGATGAGACACCAGGCTTAATAAGGGGTGTGAAATTAGAGGGCAGTGCGTGCAGTTTGGTGCTGTGTTCATTTTTTTTTTTCCCTAAATCTGCTTGTCGTGGTGATTGAAGCCCTCAGAGGGTCTTGCTAAGTGTGATCAAGCCTCCTGATATCAAATCGAACACAACTATCACCAGCTACGGCCCTTGCTTCTTCCCCTAGCCATCCAAGCAAATAAACTGCTCCTTGCCCCAAGATCACAGCGCATACGGAACTAGCCTCTACATTTTTCACTGCCTACTTAAAAAAAAAATAATAATAAATAATAATAATATATAATATATGTCTTTTGCAGTCTCAAGGACATTTTACAACTTTACACAAAAAATATTGGGAAAATAAATATGTTTTAAGTTGTGCTTTGAAGGTGGGAAGAAAGCAGAATTGAAGGGATTCAGGTCCATTTTTCCAGAGTGTACAAGGCTACTAGCAGCTGAGTTTTGTACATATTGAAGTGGGCGGGTGGATGTACTTGGAGTGCCAATAAAGAGAGAGTTACGGTAGTCTGAACGGGGTGTGATGAAGGCATGAACAAGAATTTCTGCGTCATTGCCTACTGAGCATGGGCCTGAGCCTGGCAATTTGACAGCGATGGAAGAATTTTTAACAACGGGCAATGTGTAGCTCAAAAGAAAGTGAGGAATCAAACAGTACATCCATTCCTAATTTGTGTTGAAGGTTTAACACTGGCACCATCAAGAGAAAGTGTAAAATCAGAGAGTTTGGACATGATAGATTTGGGCAGTAGGACCTCAGATTTATTAGGATTTAATTGTATGAAGTTCATGTTCATCCATTGTTTAAGCTCTTGAATACAAGACACAAGTGCAGGGGGTGGTAGGGTAGAGGTATTATGGATGCTAATGCAGAACTGTGTGTCATCCGCATAACAGAGAAAATGTAGACCATGGTTGCATAATGACCTGGCCAAGGGGCAACATATAAATAATGAAAAGAAGTGGACCGAAGACAGATCCCTGGGGCACACCTCGAGTAACTGAATCAGTGCTGAATTTATGTTTACCGAGGGCAACAAAATGTGATCTTTTGTAGATATAGGAGGTGAACCATGCAAGCACAGTGTTAGTAATCTCAATATCAGAGAGACGTGAGATGAGAATATCATGGTTTATCATGTCAAAAGCAGCACTCAAGTCTAGAAGAACAACAAAATTTATTGCTCCGGAATCAGTATAGAGAAGAAGATCATTAAGAACCCGCAACAGTGCCGTCTCGGTGCAGTGGTACCAAAACCCGATTGAAAAGGTTCAAACAGAACCTGAGAGGTTAAAAAGGATTGTAGCCTATTGTAAGCGTTTATTTATCAGAAAGATATTGTGGGTGTGTGCCTTGTTTATTGTAACCTTCATATGACTCTTTGTCAGTGGTCAGTGTCTGGATGTTGGCTGGATATTTTTGGGCGACAGATCACTCGCAGTGCAGCAGACACACTCACACATGGGGGAACCCCAGATGCATTATTGGGTATGATAGCAGCACCACACCAACTTGCACCTCAGCCCCCGACAACTGGCAACGCAGGGCCGATAAAGCTCAGCCACCCAAATAATATCCTGTAGTTGTCCTGCATTCACAAACCATCCAGTGATAAATGGGTGTAGGGATGACTAACTGATTGTGCATAACAATAGCTGGTCTACTATCTATAACTCAATACCTACAACAGGCCACTATTAGATAGGTGCACTTATAAATGTAGCCAGTAAGAATGCTTGCAAAGTAGATGTTTCTAATATCATGAAGCTTGCCTACTTAATTCCAAGTCTCATCAGCGTATTGCCTCTTCACCACTGCTGAAGACCCAGTTCTTGATTATCAGTGCCGGCTCTGCAACCGGCGTAACCGTCATATGAATCAGGCTTTTATCGCCACCCGCTAGTATGCCGCTGGCGTGAGAGCGTTTTTGAAACCGCCGCCCGCTCAGCGTCTCCCCAGCCTGTGTTGCAGCTCCCTCGCTGCCTCTCAGCTAAAGTGGTGTGCCGGGCTAACGGACAGACTCTTGCTCGACCACTCTGCCGGGAGAGAGAGAGAGAGACACGGGGAAACGCTTAGCGAGAGTTGGCTTGGTCGCGGAGAGAAGTGCCCTCGTCAGAGAGACCTCTGTGCTTGAGGAGAGTAAAGAAGACAATTCGGGTGATCAGTTTGCTGAACCAGGTGAATGTGTTTCAATGATAATTTGACAAATCCCCATTTTCAGATTTGGTGATGGAACTTTTTGTGATATGACATTAGCGAGATAAAGAGGTCGTAGTTTAAGTTCTTAGCAGGGATGTCTTTCACAGCAGCTTGTGTGCTTGAAAAGGTGTAGAACTGTACACTGTAAGTCTAATTCAATGTCTCTTCTAACATAAGTTGGGAATTAATTATCTCATGCAGCGTGCTGCTAAACTAATCCTAATGTCACGTGCAGAATTAGATCTTCCACAAATACAATGTTAATTATCATATACATACAAGAGACAGTACAGTCATTTGAAAATTAGTGGTGTTTTGATTTTATTGCAGTTTGTTATGAAAAGTACAGAATATGTAGAACATCTGGCCATTATTTAATCAATTTCGTTTTTTAGATAAATTCTTTTAAATGTATATAAAACATTAAGGGAGATATTTTTGTAACTCTGCAGTGGTGAGGGGATCAGTATGCCATGATCAAGAGAAATCCACATACTCCATTCCTACTCCCACTGCAATTGCACTTTTCCACCTTATTTTTGATGCAGTCCACTGCAAACAAGAAGTCATACAGGAGACTGCATGCAACTTCTCACTCTCTTTCTTTCTTTCTTGCTTTCTTCCTCTGCCCAACAAGCAACCTGGATGCTAAGTAGCGCTCTGTCTTAGCATGCAGTTTCCGTCCAGTTAGCTAATGGCCGTTTCCTGTCGAGGCTGCCGGCCCTATGAATCAGGGACTGTTAATGGGCCATCAGTGATGCGGCTCACGCTGACTGGGGCTGTGCGGGCCCGGCCCGGCCCACTTCCCCAGGGGGCCCTGCCTTTGTGGCAGCTCCATTATTCATTGCTCAACCTGGGGCTGCTGGGGCCCGGTGACACCTGAACCAGCACAATCGCAGTCGGGCGGAGGGAGACACCCCGGCCAGGTCTGCTGGCAGAGGTCGCTTCACGCGGAGACCCTGTAAAGTGGTAGTGATACCCTGGATGGTCCCCTGGCTAGGCTGCCTTCGATACCGGGAGATACATGCATGAGCACATACATCCTGGCTCAGAGATTTGAAAGAAATCTGGGACACGCTGTTATCCCATTGCTGAATGAGCTGAAATATATTTCCATACAGTGTGAATAGGACTTAAAGACGTTGTAAGTGTCTCTTGTGTGTAGTGCACTATAGTAGTCAGTCTCAATTCATGTTCTCTTTGTAAACCTAACCATGCTACATATGAAAGTACTATAGTAATCCTCCTGGTTGCCAGATTTCACTACTGAACCTGATCTGAAGTGATCAGCTGAAGTGATCCTGCAGATGTGTGCATGGAGCATATTTTCACCACAGCCAAACCTCCTCCAGATGTACGATTAAGTGATTGTCGGAACTGTCTCAGCTCACTTGGCTGTGGAAGCTGTTTCTTGCTCAGAGGAGACCGTTACGCAATCAGCTGCCGAGCCTGAATTTGGGACAAAATTTAATTTCTGTTAAGAGCAACATTTGTCACAGAGAATGCAGTTCATGAGAACAACAGAGTCATTCCAGATTGGAGTACAATTATGTCTGAGAGAGAGAGAGAGAGTGAGAGAGTGAGAGAGAGATTCATGGGGGAGTGTTTTGGATGATGTATGGTGAGTACTGTGTAAGGACATTCTTTCACTTGACTTGAAGTTACCAAATGTTCTGGTAAGTGACTATATATATAGTTCAGAAAAAACACAATCCTAGTAATATACTACCTCCTATCTGGATCTGGAGATCCCAATGTATCTTAGCCTTGTCACTCTCCACCCCTCTTTTGGGCTCCTCCCCTTTGGACTTGGGTGTATCCAGATTATAGGTCTTGCAGATGTTCCTGTAGACCCACTTGGGTGAGTGGCAGTGTGTGTTCTCCCTGCCTCAGAGGCTCCTTTGTACCGTAGGTCTGGTCTGGTGTGATACACGCCTGCTTCAATTGACTTGCTTGTAGTGCTTGTTCGTGACCTGCCTGACCATGTGGACCGTGCTGCTGTCCTTCTCATTTCTCCCTCATGGGATTTGTAGTTTTCCTCTAGGTGTGTAATACCTCCTTGTATGAGTTCAATTTTCTCTGTACTGATCACTTTTTTCTCATCTTATTATCAGCCAACTATGCTTCCCCAGTCTGAATAAACATTTCTCTTTGCTTCTAGATAATAAAATGACTCATTGCTTTAGATCCTGGTCAGTAGCATCAGTGAATCAGTGTCACTTTCTGTTTTGGTGAACAGGTTGATTGACATCCATGTACAGGAGGAGAATGATGGTACTTTTGCTCTAATATCGATTGATTAGATGGATTATTGATTAGATGGATGAGAGGATTCAAGTCTATGCAGAATATCAGTGGGAACAGTGCTTCTTCTTCAAATATTCCATACCATATTCCATATTCCACATCCCATATGGTCACCTGGACAATTGTCTTCAGGTTATCTTCTACTCTTGCACTTCAATCTTCCATGGAGGCCCTTGTGGTTTTACTGACTGTATACAGGACGGGTATTGTGGTATCCAGGTCCAGTATGTGGGCAGCGTGGAGTGAGAGGGGGGAGGGGAGCAAGGCGACACAATTTCACCCAGAGCGAGGAGTGGGGTTTCCATAAAGTGGAAATGTGCTGTTTTTTCTTGTTCCAAGATGGCTCCAGTACCACTCCAGTGGAAACACATGAAACATGTGAAAATGGCCCATACTGAAACTGCACTGTATGTTTTTAGAAGCTTGGAATTCTCTAGGCATTTTCACAGAGGCCAAGAAAATAATTAAAAAATACAAGTCCTTAATTAAACCTCCTAATTGTGAACACAAGTATGGTGAGGTTATCACTACCACAAAGGATTCATTGTGGAATCTAAAAAGTCACGTGTCTCGAAACCATGGCATAGTTTCCCGTCTACAGGGATATGCCCTTGCATGATGTATAGTAGGTCAAACATTATTGTTTTTTTTTTTGTTTTGCCTTTGTTAAAATATTTTTAGATGCAAATTTGTTTGCTGATCTTTTGCAGCCTGCTGCTGGTTTTTCTCTCAGTTCAATAAAACATGACTCCTTTTTAAAGTGCTGTTTTTCATCTCATTTTGTTAAGCTAAGAACTCGTTTTTTTTTTAATACATATTAAAACAGAAGCACTTTTTCTTTGGCTTGAGCAGAGAGCGAGGAGTGGGAGACAGAGACGATGGAGTTGGAACAGTGTGATTACAGAACACTTTGAGTGATGAGCCTCATTTTCAGCCGCTCCACTCCGCTTAGATTCTGGGCTCCGGGTATGTGCCACTGATTCATATGCTTTCTTATAGTTGACCCAGGAAACACATCGGTTGGTCTGTCTGGTCTCGAAGTGCTGGTGGACAGATGTGTGTGTTGTTCTTATCGGTCCCCTTCTGAGCATTGCTCATGTACTGTACGTGCGCACGATTATTCGGCTTGGTGGCTAGCGTTGTTCACTGGAGCTTCCATCTTGTGGACAGGCAGGTTGTTGGACTATAGGTGGATTGTGTTTGCCCCTTGTTGGGATCCATCATGTCCAGTAACGTCCTGCCTGGTGTTAGCCAGCCTGAATGGGAGCTGCTGGTTAGCAGCTGGCTGTAGGCTGTGCAGAGCTGGTAGTTTCTTCAGCCAGTGGACATGGATCATGTCAGGGTTCTGCCCAGTTCTTCATGTTTTTGGTGGGCATCAGAGATGACAGGTTCTTGCTCTGAGAGACTGTGGTGCTCTGCTTTGAAATCACTAATCACTGTGTTATGTGTGTTAGGTGTTTCAGATCCTTTTGCACTACTCAGCTTCAGCTCTGGGTGGGACCACAGTAAGGGTTCTGTTGCCCTGTGAATGAGGGTATATTTTGAATGGTTCTTTGACAAAGAGGGCATTTACTCTTTTGGCCACCGTTTCCTTCGTGTATCTCTACACTCTGGGTGCCAGGGCTGTTAACCTTTGTTTAGCAGACTCTGTCGCTTCAACTATAGGCCGCCCACTGACTTTGGTCCCATATCTTTGATCTTTGTGTGCAGTTCTGGAACTCTGTCAATTTGCTGACTTCCATCCGCGTTGTCTTTTGTCTTGGTTTCCAAGCTTTTGTTTCTGAGAGGGACCTGTGGCCCATGGCTTGTGTTTTGTAGCCCGGGGTCTCAAGTGCAACCGCTGCAGTGGCACATAGCAGTTTGTTGGTTTCAGTTACAGGTTGTTGATGTTGTTCTTAATGCTCCTTCATGTCTGCTGGCATGCTGTCTGACGGCAGTTTGCCACTAAGTCGGGGGAGCCTACAGCAGTGGCTGACAGTCGTCGGCTTAGTCATGACCACCTTCTGCATGTCTGCAGCTGGACCACACAATGGGTTCAACGTACACTCTGTTATTCCTGGATTCCTGTTACATTCTGACTGTTCTGTCTCAGATGCAGTAGGTGTTGCATCTGGGGAGTCATATTTCCCCTTTATTCCACCTTAATACACACACACACATATATATATGTGTGTATGTGTATATATATATATATATATATATATGTGTGTGTTTTCCTAATGTGTCCACACATTCTCCTATTAGACCTGCTGTGCTGCATAAAATAATCTTTATTAAATGGTTTACAAAAAGATTTAAGACATTAAGAAAATAAACAGCATATATTTCACTGCAATTGCATTATTAATGTCCTTCACCAGTAAGGTCTCAACAAAAGATAGATCATACCAGGGACCGTCACCTCCTACATTAATTCTATGTTCTGTGTCAGTGAACTGGAAAAACATTCTTCATCATATCTCCCAGATCAATCTTCAGCTGTGACTTGCACCCAAGCACAGTCATTATGCTGCTTATGGCCGTAATGGGTGCTTGAGTGAGCTTGATTATTTGGACATGGTGTGTCGTGTATGTCTGTTTGTGCGTTTGTGTGCGCGTGTGTGACTTATTTATTTTTTATTTTTTGACAAGCCAGCCACCAGCTCTTTAATGCACTTCCTTAGCAAGCATATTCAAAATGGAGCCACGGTCTGTCTGCTGCAGTAGGTAAAAACCAAACATCAGAAATATTTCTGAAATATCTTGGGGAAATATTTCTGAAATATTTCTCTTTCTCTCTCGCTCTCTTGGTCTCTCTCTCTCTCTTTCACTCTTTCCCTCTCTTTTCACTTCTCCATACTTCCTCTTCAGAGACTAGTTGTTGTTTTTCTGTCATTTATCTGATGAGTGATGTGTCTTTCCGAGCTCGTCTGAGTCTGGGTTTGAGTTAATGTTCGTCCTTGTTCTTTAATGATGACTTGTTTCTGTGCACGGGGAACAGACCCACTTGGGATTTGTCTCAGAACCCCAGGAGACTGCGACTTTAACCCACATCGCATATTGCAACACATATTGTAATTGCAGTTCTCAGAGCTCAAACCCTGAAATCATGCATAGTGGGGTGCAGCGGACCAGAATGCAACAGAAACAATTGTTTAATTCTTTGAACCACTTAAAGCGAGGTGAGTTGCTCTGGATGCAGAGCAACAGCAGTCTTGGACAGAGCCCTTCTGGTCAACTTATAGGGAGAAAACGCCTGTTCAAAAACAGCGCGTGTGTCCGGCAGCAGGGAAGGGGCGGGGCCTGAATGAGCTGGTGAAGTCCAAGCACATAGTTACCCATTTCATGAACAAAGTGCCAAAACAATTCAGAGGTGAATTGAATTTACTTGAAAGACTTTTCAAGAGTCTTTGCTTGAATATGCGATGTCCTGTGGATAACACAGGATCCACCCCTGAACCTGACAGACTCCATTTTTTCTCTCATGTCTACCTTAACGCTTCCAAAGAGTCACTCTGTTGGCAAATTGCACTGGGACCATTTGGCTGAGGGCTTTTTTCCTTGTTGTTGTTTTTTTGGCCAATGCCACAAATTGATGTAATAACCCAAGTTGACATGGATAAGTTGTTGTGTTCCTCTCCTCTAAGTCTTTGCAAAATGTGGGCGATCAGCATCAGACTCTGGAGATATAGCATTGCGCTCCTAATTATGCTGATTTAGGCCTGCGTTTTTTAAAGATATATTGGGTTATTTCTCTCAGTCATGGAGGCAGATTTATGCTTTCAGTGTTTTATGGGGGAAAACGTGTATGTGTCGGCAGAGACACTTATGCGTCAGAGTGTTAACAAGGCTAATGGTGGAAGAGACGAGTGGGGTTTTGTAGTTTAATTAAGCTGCTTTAGATCAGGTTACCTTTCATTTCCACACAGGTGGGTGCATATGGATTTTTTTGTTTGTTTTGAAATGTTTAAATATTTAAATGTTTAATATTTAATATTTAAATATTAAATAATGCACTAATTTTTTTTTTACTACTGTGCATTATCAGTACAGGTTGTGTGAATGTACAGGTTTCCCACAGCCAATAACATAGACTTTTGCTGCAACTCCTTCCCCTTCAAGACAATAGCCCATAGCACAAAACACACCCGACCCCTCTATCATATACTTTTGAAAGTCCACATTCTTTGGTCCTCTGACTTTTTAATGCCTCACTCCATGTTCAATATTCAGATGCCTTCCTTCGGTTGTTTTTCTCTAATATGAAAGGCTGCCCCGATGCCACTTCATGTGTGCGTTCTCTTTGATAGTGAAGATGCATTACATTTGCATTACTGCCACATCGCCCATAGCCTGGATAAAAGCCTGTGGCCCCTGAGGCTGAGCAGCCAGAGTCCACACTGCTAGACTGCGTCACTGTCACACTCAGGGAAGAATTGTTTTTAAGCTACATTGGTCATACGCTTTTGTTTTGACAGACGAATCATTTATACAGCTCATCTCTCACACTTTCCCTCATTCTCTCTCTCTCTCTCCCTCTGTCTGTCTGTCTGTCTGTCTCTATCTCTCTCTCTCACACTGTCTGCCTCTCTTATTCCTTCCCCCAGTCTCCCTTGCCACAGATTAATGTGTTTGACAAGTCACTGAGCAAGAAAACACATTAATTGCTACTCCGTGTGGAGAGCTATCGTGGGAGCCTCTGTTCCTACTCATGAGCGCACCAGCCTGGGGGGGCGGAGCCTTGGGTCCTGCTCTCCACCCTAGCCGGGCTTTGATTGGCTCCAGCACAGGTGTGGGGACCTTGCAGGGGGCGTCGGTCTGAATAAGGGGTGGCAGATTTGAGGGATTTTTGGGGCAGTAAGTTAAGTTAAGTTAAGCCACATTGTCAATTGTGATTTTCACCCCAATCGAAATTTGTCCTCCGCATTTACCCATCTGTGCAGTCAGAACACACACACACACACACACTAGTGATAACTAGGGGCTGTGGTGCACACGTGCCCAGAGCGGTGGGCAGCCCTAGCCCGGCGCCCGGGGAGCAGTTGGGGTTAGGTGCCTTGCTCAAGGGCACCTCAGTCATGGCCTCAGGCCTGGGAATCAAACCCACGACCCTCCGGTCACAAGACTGGTTCCCTAACCACCAGACCATGACTGCCCCAGTAAAATGGCTTGACAAAAAGCCTAATGATCAAATAACACCATGATCCAGCGCACTGGATCAACAGAGCTGCTCTACCCCACTCCACTCAAACGACACCGCAGATCACTCCAGACACCGTCGGTCACTCCAAAGACACCGTCGGTCACTCCAAAGACACCGTTGGTCACTCCAAAGACACCGCCGATCACTCCAAAGACACCGTTGGTCACTCCAAAGACACCGTTGGTCACTCCAAAGACACCGCCGATCACTCCAAAGACACCGTCGGTCACTCCAAAGACACCGTCGGTCACTCCAAAGACACCGTTGGTCACTCCACGAAATGGCTCCTACACCTATGTGTCACAGTCTGATTTCATGCTGCCAGTGATAAATGATTAAGACCGGTCTAAATTACAAAGCCAGTGGAGGTTTCCCATTCAACATGCTCTTGGATCCGGGCCTGTACGGTAAGGTTGGACCAACCATTATTCTTGAATGTGTTACATCTAAAAAGTCATTCAGGTAAGAATGATTGAGCTAATGAAAGTAGCAGATGAAATAAATTAGGGAAGCATTTTTCAGTTTTCCTGGTATGCTTAATCTCAGTGATGGCTGGCATGAAATGCTAATAAAGCACAGACATTCTGTAGAGGCCTGTCAGAATTCTGTTCTGTCATAATAATTATAAAATCATTATACACAGCAGTACTATTTCGATTTTTAACATTTTTCTGCTCAGGCGGTATTATGTGCAGAGTTGCTCTAAAACCAGCGAGCAGACTGTTACAACTGTAATTAAGAAACTATTTTGGAATCTGTTCCAAAAAGAGTCGGGGCATTTCTTCTTTTTGCCAGCATGACAATTAGCAAACTAGCAGTCGTCATATGATCGGGAAGTCTTGCAGGGGGAGCTCCGTGGTCTGCATTCGCAAACGGCCTTGGCTCCTGGTCACTCCTGTCGTGCTGTATGCCCATTTGGACGTAATGGCAAATATCAATCCTAGTGTGTAATTACAGGAGGGCAAGGCAATAGAAAAGAGGATTATGGGAGATGAATGGAGAAGGTGGGAAAGGTCTGTGATATGAACTCCTCTCTTCGCCCTCCTCTCCAGCGCACAGCCGGAGCAGATAAGGTGCAATGCAATTTTCTCCTCCCTGATTGAATATTTGAGTGCCCGGCTGCGGGTAAATATGGCTGCTGTGACTGGAAAGTGCCCCTCGGTCCCAAGTCATTGTGGGTATGTGCTCAGTAATGAATGCATGGTCAGGTTTGGTTTGGTTAATTGTTGAAGGATGCCAGCGAGTGCACGTGCGAGAGAGAGAGAGTGGGAGTGAGATAGAGGGAATGAGAGAGAGAGAGAGAGAGAGAGAGAGAGTGGGAGTGAGATAGAGGGAATGAGAGAGAGAGAGGGGGGGTGGTCTATGGAGAGGGCAAGATCAATTGCTGTTGTTACAGGGCTGTCAGGAGTGTATAACTAGGCGATTCCTCCAAAGCATTTAAGGAGTATGTGTTTTGTGTGGGGTTGGGGAGGTGTGTGTAGGTGAGCACGTGTTCTGTTTGCCTATGTAATATGGATTCAGAGGTAGGCCATAAGTAAAACTCATGTGTGTGTGTGTGTGTGTGTGTGAATATTTTGAATGCATATGTCAGTATGCTTTGAAGCTTTTGCTCCTACTGGGACTGGTTCAGTCAGATGGAAAGGGGAGATGATAATAGTGGTTGAAAACTTTTTATGGATGCACTAGTTTGGCGTGTCTGTGTGATCTAACAGGTGCGTTTGCGTGTGTGTGCGTGTGTGTGTGAACTCAAGGCAGATGGAGGTCTGAAACCCAAAACAGGTCACTTCTCATGGGGAAACACATTCCCTTGGGAACAGTTATCCTTGCTGCTGAGAGAAGTGCTTTAATGAATGCTGCTTCAATGCTCAGCCTCCATTCCAGTGCAGTGTGCTTGATGGCACCAGCCTGAACTCATCAAAAAGGAAGACATCGAAGGATAGCTTTTCTGTTTTCCAACCTGGAAGCTTATTAAAATCTGTTTCCCTTCATTCATAATTGTTTGTAGCACATCACTGATGGGAACTTTCCCCCACCCTACCACTTCACTCAGGACACATTCGACGGGTAATCGTTTAAGCTTTTGAAACCTCAGTACAGCTCATTTGTAAAAATAGGAAACTGATAGTCTGATAGTCATATGTCTTTAAAACAAGGCCATTAACCATGTTTTCTGTCAGTTTAACATGCACACCAGAAGCACAGGTTTGTTCTAATGTAATATTCTTAGATTGTTATTCAAAACATGTTCAAATGTAAATAAAATACACAAAGTTTTCCCCTTCTTGAAAAGGGCTTGTTATATCTCATCGTTTGGGCTGTGTTAAAGCCCAGTGAGAGGACGGATAGTGGTGAGTTTAGCATTACTTAATCAGTACACCTGTATACAGATTCTAAAAAGGTAAAACGCTGTATGTAATTCCAAGTAACTGCAGCCTCTCTCCAGAATACCTTTTAACAATCACTTGAAATAACCTTTATTAATTTCTCTCTTTATATTAAACCATTACGCAGTGGTGAGAGGCCCTAACAGAAGTGTGGTGAAAATGCCATCGTGTCCTCCGTGACTTTATGCTCTGCGACGTCTTGCTGTAGTGACCTGACGGATTGCTTTTTGTAAAGGGTAAAATCTGTGCATGTTCTCCTCACTTTACAAATGAGAGCGGGCACAAGCTGGAGGGGTAGGGGGATAGGAGGGTGGGGGGTGGGGGTATGTGTGTGTGACACCTACTGGATGTTCCACTCAGTGTTCCGTGTCACCTGGTTAATGTGGTGAGAAGGAGGCAAGCAGGTATGTGCCGGCTGCTCCAGCCCGGCCATGGCGCCATGACGTCAGCAAAGTGCCGAAATCCCCCAACGCCGCCCGCAGTAAGATCCAACGTTTTGATCGAGATCAAACATTATCCGATATCCAAGCTCCGTGCGTTTGCGGATTCCAGTCGGGCTGATCTCTGATGACCGGGGGCACTGTGGACCAATCGGGCTTTGTGTGTTGAGCAAGTGGGTGGGTCTGCGGGGGCTGAGTGAATACTTCACACGGCTGAAGGCCAAAGCCGACGGTGTGGCCACACGCATCGGTTAGGAGGACCTTAGTGAAGAGTGTCGATGTTCATTTGCTGTGAAGAGAAGAGACTAAATGATTTTCTGAATCAAATCATTAAATTTGGCAGGAACTTGTATTAAGCTGCTTTTTGTGCTATTATTGGATCTTGTTGACACTCCTGGGTTCTGAACTTTGGTAGGTCAACGCTGAGTTCAAGCCATGTCTCATTTCCATATTCATTTTACCCACATTTCAATCCCTTTGTCTTGAATAAGCATGTAAAGGAAAGACAGGACGCACTTTAGGTTCTGCGTGCGTGACGCATTCGTTTTTCTCTCCCGGAAATTACGGAACAGCGTCATTGAGATGAATGGGTTTTAAAAAGCCTTTCAGTGTCCTCGTCCCCGAGCCCCGTGCTTGTCCCTGGCGTCCGCCGCGGAGATGAAGTCAGTGGAGGGGAAAGGGCAAGGTGAAGACCGTGGAACTGCATCACTCTGCGCGAGACGGGGGAAAAACAACAGTGAGGAGAAAGGTGCTGGAGTATTAGAAGGAGGTGACTGGGGTTGGGGATCTTTATTGTGGCTGTCCATCTTTTGTGGGTTCTGTTGTGCTAGTCCTCAAGGTATAGTCAGATCAATATCTCTCTCTGGCTGATAGATACCACTGTTATCCCTCCACTCTCTCTGTTTTCTCTTTTTCTCTCTCTCTCTCTCTTTCCCCCTTTGTGTCTCACTCTCCCCTTTTCTCTGCCTTTGCTGTCATTTTCTGTGGCTAATGCACACCAAACAAACGACAGTTGTCTCAGAAAACAGAGCGGCGGACAGGCGGACATCTCACAGTGGCTCTTTGATGATGAAGAAAGCCGGTTTCTCTTTCTCTCTCAGCAACCCCCCCCCTCCTCCCCCCACACCTTCTTGTTTTGGACTCCATTCTTACACACGATTGAAACAAAAAAAAATAGTGTCCAAAGCCACCTGCTCGTGAGGTTAACGGGACTGAGGTGCTGTCCTAACGGGGAAAACTGGCCGGGCCCCTATTGCCAGCAGACACTAGGTCCCCTCACTGTACCGCTCTCTCTCTCATGCCTAGGCTCAGTGAGGGTGATGGAGCTGTAGAAAGCCTTCTTAACTACACCTGTGCGCCCGAGACGGAGAAGAGGTTAGACCCTTACACCGGGCAAACTCTTTTCTTTAAGTGCCGGTGCTACGTCATCCCCGAACACCGCCACCGGAGATGGCAGTGACATAGCAAAGCCATGCTTCAAACGATTACATTATCATTCCCAGGCAAGAAATCAAAGCTTTCTGCGTCACGCGTAAGGCAGCCCTCTCCAGCCTAGGGAGGTTTCACTCTTCTTTGTGGGCAGTCATTGTGTTCTAGCATAACGGCTAGCTGTGCCTTCACAAATGGGAAATCAATACCATCAATAAGGGTGCATTACAATGAGTGGCTGGTCTTGACCCTCCAGTCTCGGCTACCGTAAATCCAACAAACTTTTAGGCAGTGTCACAGTGCTGTATCTATCTGGAGTCTTCATTTTCAGCATTGATTTGGCTACAGTATATTTTCAGTTACACAAAGGGCTAGTTATGTATTTAGTATAAGGGGTTTCTGCCTTACATCATAATCCCTTCTATAATCTCTTCTTATGCAGATTCTGTTGCATGTCACTGTGACAGAATTAAGCGGTACGCTACTGTACACACTGTGGGCAAAGTCAGTGGTGTTTCTTTTTTGAACTCTAAGCAACATCTCTGTTTGCCATGTTAATTGTTTTCATTGAATTGAATTTCCAGTAAATGACCTTGTTAGTGGGTAAGCTTTCTTGAATTGTGCTTTGCTGTACTCAGAATGGAGTCTGCTGAATAGGTGCTGTATCTCATGGATGAACAAAGAATTTTCTGCCAATCTGCTGTAGTGCGATGATGGCAGGTTTCACCTTAGATAACTTCCATTTTGACAGCAGAGTTGGTCTTGCCATGGGGTCACAGAACAAATATCTGCTTAATAGAGCACAGTGCCTGATCAGCACTGCTTCTGCCTTTCAATCCATTTGCTCATTAGTACTCGTTTGTAAGCAGCTTGGCCATTGCTTCTCACTGTAATGAAACATTAGGTTTAAAAAACAACCCAGGCTGAACCGAAACTCCAAAACATTTATGTAAAAATACCAGGCCTGGAGGATCAATGGCCTTTAAGGTTGGATATAAAGGAACTATTTTTGTGGCCAAGGGAGTGGTAATGTGGTGACAGCATGTCTGTCTGCGGGAGCTCAGTCCATAGAATTAAGTCTATGTGCGTGATCGGAGATATAAGTAGGGAGAAAATGCCAAACTTTTGCTGCAGCACTCTTGAGGAAGACTTCTCCGTGAGCCTCTGACCCCGTTGTGCCCACACAGTCAGAGAACCTGCTTAGCTGAACAGGTAGGAGATTGTCTCCTGAGCAGGTTTTTTTTTTTTTCCCTCCCAGATGAGGTCAGAGACTTATTCAGATATCCTCAAGTGACTGGAGAAACACAGACACAAGACTGGGATGGATAAGGCACAAGAGAGCTGGGTGCCAGGACCCTGGGATGTGGTTGGTAGATGAACCTTGGGGATGCATGAGGATCATAAGGAAGAGCTTCTCTTTCACTTTATCTGTTTGTGTGTGTGTGTGTGCATGTATGATGGGGGGGAGTTGATTGAGCTGGAGTGGGTGGGGGGGGGGGGGGAGCACTCTGCCTCTTACCCACACGCAAGAAAGAAAGAAAAAAAAACAATTTAACTTTTTTAGATGCATTTGTCCAACTGAGCACTGTTTGCACGTGCTCTCTGATGCCATCATCTCAGGCCACTCATTCTGTCGGAGAGAAATAAAAGCAGAAGTCACAAATGTCCAGCTTGGATGGAATAAACAACACAATTATGCAGATGTGAGTGCAATGCTTTTACACCCCCCCCGATCCCAGAAGGCGGGTGAGGCGACGTTGAAAGTCACTCTGACACTAGCGGAGCGAGAACGTCGGTCTGCCTCTCTCCGAAAACAGATGAAGAACGAGAAAAGAAAGAGTGGATTGTTGTTCGGCGACAACGCACGACTGGCACTCGCACACGATGCCTCAGAACCCCACTCTCACGAGGAACAGCTTATCCTGGGACTACACGCAGTAGACGCTCACGTCCGCGCGGTCTGAACACGGCTCAGACGTGTGTTTGGCTGTGTCGGATTGATTACCACAGATGTTTGACTTTAGCAATCAGATTACTCACTCCCGACTTGCCGTGACAAAATAAAGCATGCCTGGGCCTCAGCCGTGTAACCAGCTGTGAATGATCTCAATTATTCCGCCCACGTCAACTGCCAGTCACTTAAATAATTCAAATACTAACATGCCGCCCTACACATGGCCGGAATCATGTCATTTTGAGCCAAACAGTGCTTTCGATAAAAAAAATTCAATAAAATAAATAAATAAATAAAGAGGAGAGAGAGAAAAAAAAGCATGTTTGTCTTCTTCAGAATGTCTGGTTGTATGGAAAATCTTTGGTATTGTTAGAAGAATCTGTACAAAAAACATTTGAGTGCTCCTTGCAGACCTTTCTGTACCACCCAAGGTCTCATGACTTCACAGATGGTTATCGTAAAGGTAGGAGAAGTGGTATTCGGAAAATTCTATTATGTGGAACATGTCGGCAGGCGCATGGTGCTGAACATAGATCCAGTGAGTTATGTTCACTTAGGTTTGCCTGGCGACCATAACCCATCTACCCCTATAGTGTCTGAAGCAACTTAACTGCAACATATTCCTGTAAGGTCTTGGTTTTGTTTAGTCAATCATATGTAACTCATTTACAAAAGTGAAGGTAAATAATGTAGACAGTGGCATTGAAAATCATTTCATTTATGTGAAATGTTTGTGTTTGTGTGTGTGTGTGTGTGTGTGTTTTACTGGAAGGACTATAATCTGGTGTGCATATATGCTTAGATAATTATTCCATGTGTTTGCTTTGTGCATTCAGGTTTCATCACCATTTCTAAGGAAAGACTGAAAGAATGAGATCGCGTATACAAGTGGCAGAAATGAGTTTCCTCCGCAGGGTGTCCGGGATCTCCCTTAGGGATAGGGTGAGGAGTTCCTTTATCTCAGAGTAGGGAGAGACTCAGAGTAGAGCTGCTGCTCCTCCATGTAGTGATGAGCAAGTTGAGGTGGTTCGGGCATCTGGTCCGGATGCCCCCTGAGCGGCTCCCTGCTGAGGTGTCCAGCTTGGAGGAGACCCCGAGGAAGACCTAGGGCACGCTGGAGAGATTGTATCTCTCGGCTGTCCTGAGAATGCATCTGTATCCCCCCAGAAGAGCTGGAAGAGGTGGCTGGGGAGAGGAAAGCCTGGGCCGCCTTGCTTAAGCTATTGCCCCCATGATACGGACCCGTATAAGCGAATGTTAATGGGTGGATGGATGGATGGGTGGATGGATTTTAAGGAAAGATGGTAGAGGTACTTAAATTCTTCTAGGGATCATGCTTTTTCTTGAAACTAGATGAACCCAGAGGTTTTCCACCTCACCTCTGGAGTAAAGCTAATTAGCAAGCTGTATAGTATAAGTCAGTATGTTGTACTTTAGAGAATTAAATAACTGGATACCTGCCACAGTGATAGATTTAAGCAGTGACTGATGGAACTTTGAAACTGATGTTCACAGTAAATGCAGGTTTCTCTGTGGTGGATAGCACTTAGCTGTCCTACATGCTACACTTCATGTGACATGCTCTTTTTCAAGTAGCTCAAAAGCTCATAGATTTTTGACACAATGGAAATCCTTATTTTGCACTCAAATGAGTGAGATGGGAATAACAGACCATGAGTGGAACAGAAATGCATATCTCTGCCTGTCTTTTAAATAGTCTTGACAGGGATGTTATATGTTATTATAGAGTGTTGGTCAGTACCCGTTCCATGCAAACAGTTGAAGGGCAGAACTTAACTCGGAAGACGAATTTGATTCATGATATACCAGTACACAGTACTGCATCGTGGCATCTTTGTGTCCACATCCAAGCGCTATGTGATTTACGAAGCCACTCTGCCACGTACCGCTCGTCTCCACAGCATCACGTCTTTGAAAAGTACGTGCGGCATCTCGGAGCTCCACAGATGCGACGGGTCAGAATACAAGAGCCGTCAGAGCTGCACGTCTCATTCCACACAAGCCCGCGCATGTTGTGCTCATGCAGGCAGACCCCACGACACCCACTGGTTCTTCCCCTTACCAGTCCGCGGTGGAAACGGGCAGCGCGACAAGACTAGTAGCCTAGTTCCTAACGCCATTCCTAGCCCCCTCCCTTGCTCCCGGGAGGTGCTCTCTGCGCCCCAATCTCCTTCTGCAAATTGGATGTAATGTGATATATAAAATAAGATGCGGAGTGGGCAAAGTAGCTCTCCTCCCCTCGTGTCTCCCATGGCACACTGACTCTCCGGAATCTTCTTTATGCTTCTGGCCGCGTCGTGTAGCCATGCCCGTCGCTCCCTCTGTCCCCTGCCGTCACTCCGTGGCCCGGCGCAAGAGGCGTCTGCGGATTCTGTTGAGGAGCACAACAGGGATTTTGTTACGCTTTTTGCTGCGATCTCTTGCCTTTCTCCTGGTAAATAATGCTTTCTCATCCTCACGCCTCCCACCAGCCTGTGTGTAAGAAGGAGCTTTCTATAAAAAAAAATCACAGCCATGTTTGAAGTCGGGGGAAAGTTTCGAGGCTTGGCGTTCTTGCGGCCGATCGAGGTGATATTCACAATGACCGGTCTCGTGGTCTAGAAGTGGACCCTTGTCTTTTTTGATGTTGCATGGTGGATGTGTATTAACATTATTAAAGAAATTCCTCTAGATTGTTTTCTGACGTCTTGTGCTTTGCCCAGAGTGACACTGCAAAAGGGTATTGAAGCAGAAGTTTGCAAGAGAATAAAAGTGGATTGATATACGATACATTTCAAAGCTGTGTTTTGGAATGCACTGGGAATTTTTTTATGGGTAGCAAAGAGCCTTTGTTAAAGGTTCTCAGTTTTCTTAATGTCTCATCTTCTGGTGTAGTTTCCTAATTGCTTTCCTTAAGGCCATTTCTGACAAACATAAATGTATAACAAGTCTTTATTCTCTAAAAATAAAGCTCATTAAGTGTTTTACCTTTGAGTATATGTTGTTGGTGCACTGCACAAAGGCAGTGGTGGTAAAGAAATACAACAAACAGAAAGCTCACAGCCTTCAGTGGCCCTGAACGCTCGAATGTCGAAGCCTGAGGTTTTACGTAGGACTGAGCACTGAGATCGTGCTGGAACAGAGGAGTCATTGGAGAAAGGCATGCAAATCTAGTTTGAAATGCTCAGTGGATATCAGTGTCAATATCTGCCATTAAGTGGGCTGAAAGAGTAAAAAGGCACATTTTGCCAGAACTGATTGAAATTGGAACTTTATGATACTAGCTGCTTAGGGTGCTTAAGGTGCTTAGGCAGTTGACTTTTTGTGAGTTTACGTACAACTAAGTTTTGAGGATCTTTATTCAGACTACACAGCTTGCTCTTCAAAAGTGCTTTTGATATTAGCTCCAAAATAAAAGAAGCTGGGCGATGTATTGGAGAATTTACCATGCGATTCCCACTTGTGTTGATTTACACATATTTACTTTGCACGGTGTGTTATTGGAGGTACAAGGTGAGGCTGTTTGATTTGAATGCACACAGCTGTCAGCAAGCAGAATGGCTGGAAGTGAAAAGCAGGCAGAGTGGTAGATACAGTAATGTGTTCACCAGGATAAACACATTCTGGTGCCTGTTGCCATGAGCGACTCTTCTACTAGTCAGCTATTCAAGAGACAGAAGCCTTCAGGGGAGGGAGGGAGGATGGGAGAGAGAGAGAGAGAGAGAGACAGAGAGAAAGTGAAAGAAGGAGAGTGGGAGAGAGCAAGAAAGGGATTGAGATAGATGGAGAGAAATAGAGACCGAGTGATAAAAGAAACAACAGAACAAAAATGGTGAAAATATTAAGAAAGAGAACCAAACTGATGATGATATACAGGTGAGAGAAGGAAGAAAAGTCTGACAAGGAAAGGATCTCAGAAGTAGAAAGAGAATGCAGGAATGGACAGGGGCAGAAATGGGGATAGTGAAGGGAGAGAAGAGTGAGAGAGCGAGAGAGAGAGAGAGAGAGAGAGAGAGAGACTCTCACAGAGCCCCAGGTCAGGGGAACGGGTGGTGTTTAGGTTGAGTACGTTTATCCTTCTCTGCAGCTGTTTTTTGAAGAAGCACCTCAGGATCTGTTTTTAAAGAGCATCTCTGCCACTCCACAGTGGCTTGCTAATACACACACACACAGGAGGATGGGTGTTCTGGGTGCTATCATCTGTTTGCAGACAATCCTACCCACCAGTCCTTCTGTTAATGCTCCGATTAAGAGATTAGATACCTCCTCATCTGCACTTTGTAGTGCATGGGTGTCAGCCAGAGATTGGCTTTAACTATACACCGCCTCATTTTCACATGGATGCCTGTCAGATTTACCTTCCTTGGCTCCTTTTCAGCATTGGGCATAGTGTGTGTCCTTAAAAGATCCACCGCCTCAGAAATGGGCCACTAAAGCTTAGTGAAGTTTGTGTGTGACATCACACACACACACACACACACACACACACACACACATATATATATATATATATATATATATATATATATATATATATATATATATATATATATATATAGTGATGTGATGTGTGTGTGTGTGTGTATATATATATATATATATATATATATATATATATATATATATATATATATATATATATATATATATATATATATAAGCAGATAAGCAGTATATATAATTATACAATACAATTATACAATAATAATCATAATCATTTGCATGTCTATTATATAAAATGAAATGGTATATTATGAGGATCAGTGTATAAACTGTAAAATGTAACATGGTGTTCTGAAAAGTAGAAGTTTAAGTCTCCTCATGTAGCCTAACATTAACATTACGACTCCATTATTCTCCATATTCTCACCTTCCATCTCCACCATGTTTTCTTATTATAAGTACAGTAGCCAACGGTGTTCACGCACCAAGCTTCAGTAGGACTTTTCCAGTACAAAAACTCAGAAGAATTCTGCCGACCAGCTGTGGACTGTAGGCCAGGGATTCAACTGTTAGCGAGAGTGACATTGATAGAGCCGTTCTGCTTTAGTTAAGGCGTTTGTGTTCAATATGATGTAAAACATCAGAACGCAACGAACGTCTGCTTCTCATAAGCGCTCACCTGCCCCACGGCTTCAGTCGCCTAGCGGAACGTCTTAGATTTTACCGTAAGTTTTACCGTAGCTGCAGCAAAATCGCGCACACCCACTAAAACAGCACTGACGCTGATCAGAACCGAAAGCGCAGGGTTTAGCAAAAACATATCAAAACTGCGTAAAAACGCAAAGCCCGGAAGACTCCTAAATCTGTGAGCTCTATCTCCGGATCTCTGAAAGCCACATCTATCCCGTTGATCTGATTTTCAGCTCCAATCCATAGAACCCTGCCGAGGCTTTCTCCTAGTTGTTTCATCAAAGCCCTTTTCATATGCGCATGAATAATTAATGAAAAGCAAACCTGATATCAAACCTCTTCTAATGCGCAGCATTTTGAAAAACTCTGTCGTGCCTCATCAGGGAATGCTCACCGAGGTCTTTTAATTAAAGCAGTCGTACGTTTGAGGCATTTGTCAATGTAGGGATGAGCTACTGAAAAACACAGCAAGTATCCTTTAGTAGCTTTTATTTGGGCTGTGTGCGTGTATGCGGGCGTGCATGTGTGCCTGTATACTCCATTGGACTGTATTTGAATAAAATCCATATTGTAGTCGTTTCATTCACTTTGGAATCTCTCGATTCTTATCACGAAGGTCCCTTGTTGGAATGTAGACTACAGATACGCGTACAGATGGCTGGGATAAACTCAGCACCAAGAGACCTTCGTCAGTGCTTTCACTGATGCTGCTGGACGCTAAATCTGGCAATTAATTCCAAGCTATTGTGGAGGAGACCACTTTAGAGTTTTTCGAATAGTCTTTAGAGCAGAATTTTTGTATGTTAAACATCAACCAGGACATTTTGTTAACGTGATTTTCTTATACAAAGGCTACAGTAATATTAGTTTCATACTGAAAATCGGTATTGGATATATTATGATTTAATTAAGTATCTGAAAACAACAACAACAAAAACAGACTGGTAAGAAAATGGCGAAATCATCAGCATATACATGGATAAAGGCTGGATTAATAGTTATCCAGGCCTGCGTGATCTCGCTCACGCCGTCTCTTGCTGCCTCGGTAAAGGTCCCTGCCATCTCGGTCTCCATGGTGACTCGGAGGGAAGCATTTCCCCGATAGCTGGAGCTGGCCTTGCTTTTAAACCTAACGCACTCGCCCATTAGCGTTTAGCTTGAACACGGGGGCGAGGGTGCTTTGTGTGTGTTCGCGTGTGTGCGTGCATGTGTGTGTGGGAAAGAGGAAGAGAGAGAGCGCGCGAGAGAAAATGCATGTCATGTTTGTGGTAGTTAATAACTTTCCTCCACTAGTTTAACTACAGTGTTATGCATTCCACACTGGCGGATAGATTGGAGTGGAGCTTTGTATGCTCTGTCAGGCCAAACTTTGTGCGACTAGACTGTAGTTAATGAGTAATCTTAAGGGTTTAGATAGACATGAAGCTGTAGAAGGGTATGGAGGCATATTCCGCACGGGTGGAGATGGTAATTTGGTAATTAAATGGTTTTGTGGGTTATTGAATGTGATGGGTGAGCAACGTAATGACCCCCCCTGTCCTGTTACTGTATTTCCGCGCCTGGGAGAAAGGCTATCCTTGTTATTCCTTGGTCCATTAGTAAATTACCTCCACTTTCAAGACTGTGAAAATTAATTTGGCTTTTACTTACTGAAAACAATTAAGTTGACTTTGTTTGTGTGTGTGCGTGTGTGTGTACATTTGCATGTGTTTGTGTGGCAGGGTGTTTGGGGATGAGAGACACACTGAAGAAACCTGAAGAGTGCATTCCCCGCTAAGCTATAATGGTAAGTGGGAGGGAATTTCTCATGTAGTGCCCTATTGTAACACTCTACTGTGCTGCTAGTCCATTGTGCAGGGATCTTCCCGATTTTACATGAACAGCCTTTAGGCAGCTAGTTTACATCTGTCTGTTATAGACTACAATGTAGGCAAACATTTGTTTAAGCGCTTCACAAACCCACATGATTTCACTAACAAGCTCTCCTTCTTCCCCAAAGAAGGGAACAAAATGAGGGCAATCAGGTAGTGATGTGATGGATAGTTTTGCACACCTGCAGCATGTGACGATCTCCCCCAACTGCTACCCAGTTCAGGGACCTGCGCCAGCACTGGGCTGTACTAAATGGATAATCACTGAAGAACTGCCTTAAATAAATCAATATTGACTCTCATTATTATTATCCTCATAGGTGGCATTGTTGGGCAGAAGTTAACGTGTGGCTGTGTCAAAAAACATTCAAACAAAAATCACTTCAGCTGCCAGCTGTTTGATTGCCATTATGTGTGTTTTCTGTCAAGGAAAAAAACACCTAGTTATGTTAATTCTGCAAAGTGTGAGTAAAGGATAAAAGTGTTTGGTCATTAGACAAGCTGCAATTCAGCCTGTCAGTCATTTACAGCAGCAGTAAACACACACTAATAATGGCATAATAAAATATTTAACCACAAACTGTAATTGAACATGCAAATTATTGTCAAGCATTAATATGCATGGGTTACCTAATTCACATATTATCCCTACACCATGTTCTTCCTCAATCAATCAATAAATAAATAAATGAATAAGAGCACACCACAGGTGATGGAGGATATGTTATCAGTTGGGTTTGGTTGGTGTGGGTGGAGTTCTCCATTAAACTCTGTTTAAGCATAAATAAAAACAAGGTCAAAATCCTGATTACTGCAATCAACTAAGTCAGGGGACAGAATGTGCCAGAGTGGTGGGTGAAGTAGCTTTCTGCAGGAAATGGAGTTGTTCACACAGACCTCACACATGCAGGCCTTCCCACACACCGTCCCCCCTCAAAAGCAGAGAACTTCAGCTCAGCATTGGACCAAAATCTGCTGACTCAAGGGGATTATGGCCTTTGCTGCTTTAATGTAGCTTAATATGTCTGCCAGTATAGCTGATGTTTTAATATGGCAGAGTATATGCTCCCCAGTCTACCAGTCTCCAAGATAAAAGATTACACATGTAAATTCGCTTGCACCATCTGTCTGTTCACTGAACTTGATTGCGCATCATAATCTGACGGCTCTCAGCAACACTGGGGCCTGATGGGAAGCATGTTTTGTTCATTTCTTTTTTTCTGATCACTGTAATCTAATAAAAGGATTTTTGCCAAATAGGATTTGGCAACAAAACAAAAAATATGCAGTAACATTTTTAAGCCATTGCTAAATGGACTTGTTTTTTTTTTATTGTTATTGATGACTTGCAATAAGATAAGGCTTTAATGCTTGTTGATTATTCATTTGTAAAAGTCTATGAAGCATGCTATATATATACAATGTTGGATGGCAGACCACTCCCCTCCCAGCAGTGACACGTACATATGTAAATACTCTGCAACACTGCAGTAGCTGGTACAGTCATGTCAGCACAACACCCACTACCATGTCGTTGAGGCGTTAGTGCCACTGCTGTGCTGACAGTCGTGCCCATGTAATATGTGCTCAACAGCTGTCTGGTGGAAAATGACCAGTGACAAATGGGCTGAAAGGAGCCTGGCAGATCTTGCTTGACAACAAACGGACTACATTCTGTAATTATGCACCACCAATAAAGAGCAGCTGAAAAAATAGGTGTAGCCAGTGAAGTGGAGTGTGGGTGTAGGGGAAAGATGTGTTCTTCCAATACAGTAGAGAATTTATATTAATGACTTGCCAGTACATATTATAAGAATCATTATATTATTTGGGGAAACTATACCACACTAATGCATTTTGCAAACCTCCTGCAACTGTTGTACCGAATCCCACTAGCTAACGATGACACGTTGTAAAGGCAACGTGTACGCGTATGCCACGTGGCATCTTCTTGGGTGGTTTTGTGGGACTCCGCATGGAGAGCTGTCAGACACAAGGGGAGGGTGGCCTGATTCTCGCTGATATCCAGCAGCGATTACGGCATGTCGATAATCGCTGGTGGGGCCCGGCATCCGGCACTGGAGGGATAACGAGTGTCCCGCGAACAGGACGTCTCACCTGCCGAAGCCTTTCAAGTACGGCCCGCCCCGCCGAAGGTCGACTGCGCAGGGGGAGGCAGCGTGGCGAGAAATTTCTGTATTGTTTGAAATCACTATGGCGGACTTCAACTCCGCCATCTCCGATACCGATCCGAGCTCCGCTTCTTGAAACTTTCCCAGCGTAACGATCATCGTCTGATGACAGAGCGAGCACCACTTTGTCTACGGGGGTAACGGCGATCATTATTCTTCAAAGTACCAGGGAAAAGCAGCTCTGGTGAGGAGGTCTCAGCCTACCCTTCCGTGTTACGACTTCCGATCTGTGTCTTTTTCTCGATGCAAATGAAATATCGCGTTGGAATTACACAATGTAAAGCTTTTTGACTTGCTGCCCAGAAATGAAAGCCTACACAACGAAGAATAAAGAAAAAGGGGGTTTTACACCAGTTCCCCATATAAGTATTAGTATAAGTATAAGCCCAAGAGGCACAGGCAGCTGAAAGGCCCCCCTGGATGCCACACTGGTGAATCCAATTGCCAGTCTGACCAAGACAGAATGCTTGTAAATAGGTATTGAAAAATTGGATGGCAGGCCAATCAATGATGATGCTTGGGATCAGAATTAGATATGATAACATGAAGGAGTACAATTTCAGGAGAAATATTCCCTGCAGCAGAGGTAGGGCCATAAACACTGGCGGTTCAGTAGCTCCTGCTGTGTGGGAGCATGCTCTGGATTTACGGAGATATGAAAGGAGATACAAAGGGGTAAAAGGATTGAGTTAGTTACTGTTGTGCCAAAGTGTGTGTGTTATGTGTGTGTATATGTGTGCATGTGTGCGTATGTGTTTCTGCGCGTTTTCATCATCCTTACGTGTATGTGTGGCTGCGTTTTTTTTAAGTGAACACTGCTCTTGACTAATAAGTAAATAAATGGCAGTATTACAGATGATAGGAGCCGTACGCTGACAGCTTTCTTTACCTCCACGATTGTTTAGTCTCCATGCCAATCAGAAGACATTAACTCTATTACAGTGTACTCGTGTACCTGAGATCTTACCCCAGCACTGGCTACGCGATGCTCGTGCTGTTCAAGGGTACTTGGCAAAGGGCCTGTAAAGAGCACCGAAAGATCAGAGCTACGTACCCACTGCTTACCCTTATCGTGCTGCCTGGTCCATGGTGTAATGGTCTGACAGCCGCACTTGCTCCGTGCACGTGCCTAATCCGTTCCCTTATGCTCCGTCAGCTCCAGAGCGGCGCACGCAAGGAGCGTCTCCATTAATAAACGTCATCATCCTGAAATGTTGAATCAGCCCAGGTGTTACGTGTTGCTTACAGCTGACAGATCCACAGATTGGAGTCTATTGATTTTCCAGCTTGAAAAGACAATGTACAGTATCAAGAGCCTCTTTGTTTTGCCAGCAGCCTGAGTTTAAGGCATGACTGAGTGCACTGCGGCTCTCTGTCTTGCTGCTCATTTGATTGGGCCTTTCCGTCTCTCTCTAAACCTGCCTAGGAATTGCATCTTAGGCGAATGCAAATTCTTGCAGGTACCAATTTATATTATTAAGGACATTTGTCGAGGGGATCTTGGGGGAGGAAAAAAAAGACAAAATTTCCTTATTGATCGGTAGACAAAACAGCTGTTGATTATTTGAGAGAATTTGATTTAATTGGAGGGGTGAAATAAGGCCTGTCCTATGCATGGATAATTTCAGCAAGGGACAAAGGGGATGTGACTGAGGTTCGAGCTAAACTACATTGGGACGGATCTACGGAGCATGCGCCTGACCACACCCTGTAGCCCCTCCCCACACCCTGTAGCCCCGCCCCTCCCCGCGTACGACACGCCTCCACGGATCTTCACCCTGCCCCCGCACATCCCTGCTTGTTGGTTCAGTGGCACGTCCACAAGGGGTCGATGAGTGTGTGTGTACGGGAGCACAGGTCTTGTGGGCCATGTTGACTTCAGCAGGGGAGGGCGGGGCTTTGGCGCCTGGGGGCGGCGGCCCGGTGGGGGGAGGCTGTGATTCGCGTTATCTTGTGTTTGCCTTTAATTTGCCGTTGTCAGTCATCTGTCTGCGATACGCGAGACCATCCCCTGACTGATTCAATGGAGATGAATGAGTTTCTCTGTCACACGCGTGCTTGCACGGACACACTTTACTCGCGGGTCCCCGCGCCCCCAAGGCGGCCAGCGCAAAGACAGCTACGAGATTGAGCGTCAGAGGCTGAACACGGTGATTAAAAGCAATCAAATTGCCGCTTAAGTGAACGTCAGTTGCTATTAAAGGTCCACACAAGTATCGGGGCTCCTATGCAAATGCAGGGCTTTATTTATTCTGCTGCTTTGACGGGCTTTTACGCGAGCAGCAAATTACGAGTGAGCAAAGAGAGGCACAGCTCTTCATTTAAAACAGTCAATACTAAGAGATTGATAGCGCCCGCAGGAAAGGTTATTCCGTCTTCTGTAAAACAGTGTAGGGAAATCTCTTTTGAACTTTGCCCTTAGTTCATCTCTCGTGTCCCACGCTGCTTTTCGCTCTCATGCCCTCAAGCCAACGCAGTGGCTTCTAGCAACCCAGAAGCTCCCTCAGCCCCTACGTTAACCCTGTATTTATGACTGCGGAATATCTGTTGTAGGCACTTCATCTGCAGCTGCGCGATCCAGGGTATGTAAACATCGTTTCGTTTGCGCCGCCAGACCAAGCGTCCCGGGCCTGACGCAACAGTGCAGGGCTCGGCGCCGAACCTGAGCTGGAGCTTCGCTGTGAATCGCGTTTGTCGCCTGCACCTGCATCGGTGCTGCCTAACACGCCCAGGCGTGGGGTCTGCAGCACGCCAGCCTCAACATACATCACAATGCCGTGACTTAAACCAGCAGCGCAGAAGAGGCCGTGCCAAAGTGATTATAGCAGCAGAGCACAGATTCATGGGAAATGCCTCGGGGCTTGAGCTGTCTCCCAAATAAAATAAACTGCTTTAGACTAGATCTGAAACGGGGATGGCGAGACAACGCTGCCGCTTCGTGTCATCTCAGCTTGTATGACTTAGAGAGGACCGCAGTGCTGTTTTCCATAATATTATGGCTTTGGCTGCTTTGCATGGTTTAATCATTGATATTGTGCCGCATGTATAGGAGTAATGAGCAGCAAGGCATAAATGTGACAAGAAGTCATATGGTTTGATCACAACTGTGGCGTAACGCGGTGTTTATGAGCAGGGGTCTGCTGTGCATTGTTGCTGCTGTGTTTCTGGTTGTGTTTTGGAATTCCATCATCATATACATGCAAACATGTCTGAATATGAAGCATGATGTAAATCCGTGAGGTGATGCATCGATGCAATATCGCCGTAGTGATAAGATCTTAAGAGGAGTTGGATCTATTGTTTGACTTCAGCATGCTTAAAACAAACAAACAAACAAACAAAAAAAAAAACAGAAATGTATTTCTCAGCTGTCACTTTGCGCATAAAAAGTTTCAAATTCATCATCCCGGTAATCCTGCGTGAGCGTCTAATCTGCTGCTCGACTCCGTCACCCATTCAGAACAGGCTTATGTTTACCTTCATGTGTCAGGGCGAGGGAATAAATCCCATTTGGATACACAGTGTGCAGGCCCAGAGACGAAAGTCATTAGCAGCTTTTATGACACACGCCCGTAATTCCAGCCTCCCACCGCCAAGCGCTGAGTCACGCGTCAGCGCCGCGTCGTCAACGGTCAGCTCGACAGCCACCACGCAACCTCACCCCCAGCTTGCCGACACACACTGCAGGCAACGTGGCCGCTTGGATAACAGGGGAATACGGGAATGGATGTCAGCGCTGACCAGTCGGTGAGCTCAGGGCTGAAGGAGCGTCGTCGACCGGCGACAGGTTGAACACTGCAGGCTCCAAGCAGCTGCTGACCGATCAAGCAGTGACCTACATCGGTTTCCCTTTCATTTGGTCAAGTGTGAATTCAGTCTGTTTAATATTTAATGAAAATGACTGGATATTTGAAATTGCTTAATAAATTTACTTTGTAATGCTACTGTTCCTATCTAGTGTAGAATTTAGAATTAGGATACTGACTCAGAGAATATATTTAAACAGTTGTTTGTTGAGTAATTACATTAAATTATTCAAAGCCCTGGGAAACCATCTGGACTTCAGTATATCAGAGAACCCAACTAAGTGTGTTATTTTCTTCAGGGGTCTCTAGTGTCATTCCTGGTCTGTCTTCAGGTAGACTTTAGTTCCGCCCGTAACCTAACACACTTTAAATACCTTACCAAGTCTTTTCTGGTGCACCTGTTGTTGTCTGGTGCAAGGTAATATTGTATGGAATATACGTCTGCCTGACAGATCTCCAGAACTAGGCTCCCGTGATTTACAAGGTATCTAAATAAGTGTATCAAAACATCCCAGGTCTGTACTCCAGTCCTGGTACCTTCCCAATAAGTTACATCCAGCCTACACTACTGCCCTTCTGGGCACAAGGAATCAGGTGATTCCATTTTCGAAGTACAGCAGGACTCGTCGCTCTCCTATACCTAAGCCATTTGTATTAGAAGCACATAACCCTCCCTTTCACCTTACCGTACCCAGGGGGAAAAGGCAAACACGGGGTGCACGGGAAATACTGCGGCCGTCGCCGAGGAACGTCGCCAGCGCGTCCTTTGGCGAGGGCGCAGAGCCGCTCGGTCACGTGACACGGCAGAGAGAATCCGTGGCGGCAGCCTGCACGTGCTCGGCCTGTAGTCCCACTGAGGGGCCTATCAGGAACAACCTACACAGCTTAAAAAGTGCAGAGCTTTGCTTTTGGGGGGAGAGGACTTATTTTTACATACTCTTTTACGCCGCATTTCACTTCTCACGGCGGCTTGTCCTGGTGACACGATTACCGGCGATTTGCGATAGCGTTGCCACGCGAAACGTTTCACTGCGCTAAATGTGTCAGTTGTTAGCTTCAAACAGCATTTTTTTCGCAATTAGCTTCTAACGCGGTTCACGGTCGCTGGAATCCGCATTGGCACGGCTGCGGCGTTCTGCGCGTCTCAGAACCCAGTCCCGCCCGGCTGAGGCCGCAGCCCAGGGGAAGCTTGGAGAGACGCCACCGCAAGAAGTGGGAGTGTGCCGCATCGGGAGCCTGCGCTTCAAGCAGCGCCGCTCGTCTCCCGCCTGCACGAGAGTGCCTGGTTTTGTGCCCAAGCTAATTGGCTAATTGATTGTGAAACCAGAGCTTAACGAGAGCTATCTGAGGGAAGGCTCGGGCAAGGTTCTCCCAAGCATCAGTTGGTCTCTTGTTTGGTTAGCGGCCACGTGTCTCCGGATCTGCCGCGTTTCCTGTGGTTTATTCAGTGGTGGACACAGCAGGTGCACGTAATGAGGCTCGCAGTAGGGTGGGCGCTGTTCTCATCGCACCCTGATGGATGGAGTGGGGTGGGCTGCTTTAACATGTGTACTGACGCTGGCTCTCTCTGTCTCTGGCCTCCTTGTCTTTCTCTCCCTCCTCCCCTCTGTTGGGTTTCTGGGCTGGGACTGGACACCACATTATAAACAATGATTTGTTTTCTTTTTATGTTATGGCCTTTAGTGCATCTGACACCATGCAGGTGTGCGCATGCACACACACAAACACACACACACACACACACACACACACACACACACACACACACACGCACACACACAGACGCACTGACAGTAAGATCTCTCTTGAAATAATATGTGCGCCTGGAGCATAACCAAAGAGGCTTAGAAGCAGTAAACTGCGCACTGTAAATAACATTAAAGGATCACTCCATCCATGTACTCCATCCTTAAGAATCTGTGTCAAAATGCATAGTGAAATTAAAGAGTGTTCACTGGGTCTACACACCACCCATTCTGTTTCAGCGTTAACACAGAATAAACAGACAGAATGCTGGTTAACATTTTCTAAACTGTCTCCAGGGTATGAGGAAGGCCTATTAAATTATGAATTTAGGTGCTATGTTCCTTTGAAATCCATTGCACATTTCCAACAGTAAAAGCTATGGTGGGAAGTGTGGAGATCTAATGACTCTTAAGTGAACTGGATGAACACCTGCCAATGTTTCCAAGAGTTTAGTAGCATCAATACATTTGATTTAGCATTAAGATTCTCAAAGCACACACAAATTTGGAAAACATGTAATCCAGAGATGTAACATCATATCCCAAGTTTCTGTCCAGGGTTGTGCCAATACACTGCTAATTTATTCATGGCACAGCACAATTCTGGCCTCAAGAATCAATGCACCATTTTTTTCTTGATACCACTACCACTTTATGAAAAGAGACTTTCAATCTTTGCCACTCTAGATGCTGCTAACAGCCTCTGCTGGAGGAAATAAAACCATTATCATTCATGAACCAACAGCAAATAAAGTAAGCGGGCTTGGTGAGGGTAATGGCGGCTGTGTTTCCGTGTCCACTCCCTTTATGTTAGCCTTGCCCACCACGTACGCCTCATGTGCTTAACAGCCTAAAACCGGTGGGCGTGCGGGGGAAAAGGTTGAGCCTCCAACTTGCTAACGCGCCGCGTTCGTTTCCCCGCACGTCGACATTAGCTCTTCGTTAATTGTTTTCACCCAGAAAGCTAATGCTTTTGTTAATGTGACCACGGTGGCGATTGTCGTGTTCTGACGGGCCACGGGAGGCGAGATCTTGTCACGAGGTGCTGTGGCGGGGCGCACAGCGTCCGTTCTCCGCTCGCGGCATCTTTGCGAGCGCACTTCGGCGAGATTGGGCGGCTCAGATCGCGTCGGCGCCCCCTGTCCAACCGTTCGACGCGCTCATTGGCTGCACAGCGTCTGACCTTGACCCAGTACGGATTATTCCAGGGAGGCAGCTGAGAGAGTGACTCCCTCTGCGCTGTGCACAGGAGTGTGTTGCTGCAAAGGCACAAATCAGTGTGTAATGGACAAGACAGGGACATCAGTGGTGCGGCAGAAGGAGCTCTGGCAGCGCGCATGGGTCGTGCTCACCACAGACCCGCCCCAGAGCTCAGGCGCAGAGAGCAGCATAGATCTTGGAGCTCGATGAGTTGTGAGTCATTGTTTTTGGAACAGTTATGATGGAGACTGTGGAACAAGTAACGTCTCGTCATAAAAATCAAGGGATGTCTATCGCGTTTCCTTTCCAAGACCGTGGGGCCTTGTTTTCCAGACAAAGTGTCATGTGCCAGACGGCTAATAAAACCTCAGACGAGTGCCTTCTGTGTCTGCTTTTGAAAACGAACAGTTTCAGCCAAATGTTCAGCCCTTAGCCTCGCTGCCTCGTGTTATCCCCGAACTTCAATGCATGAAAGGAAAAGAGAGAGGAGGAATAAACAGACAGGGCTATCAGGTGCCTGTCGTTACCATGGCAGCCTGTGAGGAAGCAATGGTGTCTGACCCTCGTTTGGGGCCCTTATAGCATTCCCCCGCCTGTGGACGTTACAAGCAAGATTGACATCTCGAGTGGCTGTATTGGATAAGAGGGCGGTCTCTCCAGAGGCCGGCGAAGTTCTCGAGCACCTGGAGCACCTCTAACAAGCAGGTGGAAGACTCGCAAATAGGATAATGGCAGATGGATGACAATTTGGAAGTAGGGTACCTCAGCATGAGGGAAGTGACATAATTAAGGAAATGAAGGCAAAAGTAGGCAGATATCCAGCCACGTGAAGCAATGTAGACATGGAGTCTGGGTGAATGTCTTCTGCTGCATGTCTTTGTAACATGCCCTGTCTTTTTCATTGCTTGTCCTCCTTCATTCCTTGTCCATAAACATGCCTGTTAATTCTCTTTTGTCTCTACAATCTAACCTCTGCTACCCTGTTTATTTTTTCTTTGTCGGTTTCTTTCGCGTGTCGAGTTCAAGAGGCCAGACAGAGCACTGGCTCCTTATCACCAGTGCTGGAATTGGATCTCTGCGTAAAACTAACGGCTGCCGTCAATTTATTTACTCCATCCTCTGTACTGCGGTATCCTTCCATCTTCTCCCTGACATCAGTAACTGCTCAACAAAGGAGCTAATGAAGCAGAGGAAAGGGGGATTTTTTTTCCTGGTAATTAAGAAAAATGAAAGAAGCAGCCATAGAGACTCCTCTGTGCTCCATAATTGTCCCTCCAATGTCTTCCCCCTTCACTCCCCCTTCTTCCAACGGTATCCAACTCTTCGGCATCCATCTTCCTGACCTCCTCCATTATCTGTGAAATAAATGCATCGTGGCCTTCTCGGGCAAAACTGTTTTGCCCGAGATGTCCGCATTGTGACCACTGAATCGTTACTTAACAAAGATAAAGACATATAGTTTGTTCTCGGGTCCTTGATGCCAAGCTGCTTCCTTTCTCTCTGCATCAGTGGCCCATCCAGAAGGGGGCAGGCAGCTATCAAACCACATTTCCAGTCTGCAGTATATTGATTGAGGTTAAAGGATAACTCAACGGATTTTGAAAAGGGATTGTCTAGCCAGTGTGCAACCATCAGAAGTCTACTGAAATATTTTTTTAAAAGTAAGCCTCTATTTTATTCGACTATCAACAAATCACTTTGCTCTAAACAGCAGTGCCCTGCATTTGGTAGAGATCACGTTTCTTAATTGTCCCCAGTGGGTGTACTTAGCTTTTATGAGCCATCATCCTAACAGACATCTTCCTTTCCAAAGCTTTTCCTTCTTTTATTATTTCTCATCTCTGTGACAATGTTGACTTACTACAACGCATTGTTTTCTTTTTTTCTGGTCATCGCATACGGCTGTACTTACGATGCTGAATAAGCTAGTAGAGTAAAAAATCTAAATTAAATAAGTTGAAATGGTAATGCGGAACTATGGCGTGATGTATTAACGACACGTTCATCTTAGTTATAAGTGTAGTGTCATAACGTTCAGTGTGATTGCTAAGAATTAGCAGGAGTATACATAACTCTGTGTAGCATTTCTGAATACTGTAACTCATCCTAATAGCGTAATGTATGCTAACGTGATACACTCTGAAAAAAGATCTCAATAATACACAACTTCATGGTGTCACAGCACTTCATAGAGTCACATTACCATGCAAAAAGGCTTGAACTGCAGACCATTCCGAAGCATTGGGACACACTTTCTTATACAGATTATATTTCATAATTGCTGATAGCTGTACATTGTCTGAGTCATGTCTTGCACTTTTCTAGTTAATACTCATTTTAGTGAGTCAGTACACTGAATCATGTATTGATTTCTTGTAAAAGTTTTTGCCAGCTGAATAAATATCTGTTTCCATCAGTAATGGTGCACTTAGATCTATGATGAGCTCTTAGCTCGTTATTCGATATCGGCACCACTAATTAGCTATTAAAATACAAAATCAAATCATTTTCTCTATTTAGAATAATTCAACAAGCATGCTTCAGTGTGCATGCCTCCTGGATTAATCCTCTCTTGATATATTCACTGGAGTTTTAGAGCTGGACTGGCTAGAACTGTGAGAAGCTCCAGTGTCAGAGCAAACCACCATTTCCCCCCCACTTCTTGTGACCTCACAAATATCCATGGTATATGTGATGTCATATGATCCCTGTTGTCTTTCCCAACCACTGAGATTACTGCGATTAAACCCCACCCTTCCACTGTGAAGCCAGAATCCAGAATGAGATCTGCTTTGCAAACTACACGTAGTACCTTCGCATCCCGTGTTACGCATGAATACACCACTTCCATTGTGACCGAGCAATCACACTGTTAATAGCCAGTTAACAACTAAGTCAAGAGATTTCAGTCACTAATTTAAAATCACTGTTTAGTTACCTTCAGTGCTAGCGGAAATGATTACTTAACCGTGGTTCACTACATTAATGTTTGTAAGTTTTCCACGAGAGATCTACAAAAAGTGCTTCCACTATGTGAGGGAAAAACCGGCGAGTCCTACACGCCTGTCCGGCGTACTGAGGGTGAAATAACAGGCAGGGTTCTCCTCATTATCTGACCGTCCGCCGGTCACGGACAGCTCTCTGAGTCATTCTGCTGAACAGAAATCTGCTGGTCCAGAGGTGCCATTCGAGCACACTGAGGGAGGTCTAACGATGCCTGTACGGCAGACTGTAATGCTGTTTATGATGGTAATAATAGCAGTAATACTGGAATAATGACAGTGGTCGGAGTAATAGTGGTTCATTGTGTGCAGGGGCGAGGTCTTCTGCGTGTAAAGACTACTTTGTCATTGTCCCAGCGGGTAGCGGGACTCTCGATTTGCAGAGGCATGGCTTGAGGCACTCGAGTGTGGATTGCATTTGTGCGTGCGTGCATGTGCACGTGTGTGTTTGTGGCTGTCTCTTGTGTATTATAAGAGTGTGTGTTTGATACAAACTTACTAGAAATGAGCATGTGTGTCTATGTTTTGTTTGTGTGTGTGTGTGTGTTTCTTGAGTTACAAGCTTGATCGAGTCTGCACTTCTGTGTAGGTGTGGTAGGTGTACCTTGCCGTAATGTATGTAATAATTCTCCATGTGATGGTTTATGGCTTAAAATGTCTGAACAGGGAAAGACTTTCTGCTGTACCTTGCTGGTGTAACAGGCCAGTTGGAGAGTTCGTAGTCTACATAGACACATGGTTCCAGTCCTTCCAGTCCATTTACATACAGAGTGCTTCATATTTCTGGAATTTCCATATTTACAGTATAGTTGTTTGCGAAAGTGTACAAAAATAATACAATACTATATTAGGCAGAGTAAAACTTATTTTACACCTAGAAATAATCAGTTTTAGCACCAAGTTTTGAATATCAACAAAGCCTGCTCATTTCTTAAACTTGGACATTGAAGGTTGGGATTGAATAATTAGCAAAATATGAATGACAAAAGGGTTAAGCTGCTCTGGTAATAGAGAGAACTCACATATTAATTTGTATGAAATTACGTTTTACAAATTCAAGACCAGTTAACAAGGTCTTAAATTTTATTCTTCGGGCACGTCTTTACTGTCGGCCCATTCAAATTTCCGGAAAGAAATTCCTATGATTCGTAGTTTTATCTAAGCCACCCAATCACCAATTGTAAATCTGATAACCTGCTGGGTATTAGAACCCAACATGAAATTCTAGTCAGGCTGTTTCATGTGGTGCTATCTACCTCAACAGGTTTCACTCAGTTGTGTAGGTAGCTACATATTTTGCTCACATGTCCTGAAATCCTCTCAGAAATCAGCTCATTATATCTAGCGCTATCTAAACTAGCTATGTGTGAAGATTACAATGAAGTAACATTACATTAGTTACATTAGTATAATGTAAACTAGCTAGCTATATCACTTGCAAGCAACCATAAGTCAGGATCAGGATTGCTAACGTTATCATGATACTGTCTAATTTACCTTAGCAGTATTTTTTTCTGACATTTTGTGTCCCAGATGTTGTTTCCCATTTTATTCAACGTTGTTCAAAGTTATGAGCCTTCAACATTAGTCTGAAAGTATCTGTTCCTCAATGACCAGGTTTACAATGTAATATTAATTTAAGACTCATTCAAAATTATTATGTTTTTATATATCCTCACTGCAAATTTGGACCTAAAGTGCAATTGAAACAGCATTAAAAGTCTTTAAAAGTATTAAATCTGACATATTGATGTCTGTAGATACCCTGCCTGCATTCAAAACTCCAAAGGATGCATTATGGAGACCATGTCAATTGATTTTGATAAAAATAAAATCCATTAATTTTATTCATTTATGGTACCCATACATGTAGTTCACACGTTTTACAATCTCAGCAAGCCAACAGTGAAATTAGTAGTAATATGTTAAAAACCGCACACGCCTAAGATGGTTTTGTTCAGATCCACTTAGCGAGGGAATCTGTGCTGTTGTGGCCTCCATCCTTGGCTTTCTGATCAAATTCATTCAGAGGTCTGTTGCTGAACAGCTGCTGCCTTATATAACCCCCCAGAGGTGGAGTCTTGGTCTTCTGACCTTTCATGGCCCAACAGGGCCTGTGGGCTTGACACAGCATGGGTGCATCATGATTTTTCTGCCACCCCATAATATTCCAGTATACTCTACACTGCGATCCTTCACCTGACAGGACAAATATTATAACACCACACTCCCAGGATTCCTGCTTTAATGGAAATCTGGATTTATAAGCCCCAGGTTCAGAAGGCTTTAATGCATCTGATATATCTACACTAATTTATAAATACTGACTTTTCCTACCTTAAAAACATGAAGGAAAGTGTTGGTCAGCATAGCCTAAACACAGGGCTGCTGACTTTACATCGCAGGCCTTTTTAAGGTAAGAGAGGAGAAGGAGGGAGGGAGGCAGTAAAAGAGGAGGGGAGGGTGAATCCTGTATTCAGGGCAGAGATGCTATTTTATAACCTTCTGGAAAATTCTGCTGTTTGTCGCCCATTGCTCATTAGGCAGTGCTTTCCAGTAGGAGTTTCTGCATGAGTTTTGTTTTTAAAGAAATGTATCTGTTCCTCATTTCTAAGATTCTATTGTCGGTTTAACACATCTCTGTTGATGATGTATACAGTACTGTGATGAAAAGATAACAGAATGTGCAATTTATAAGAATATATAATGTAAGTGAAAATAATTTATATAAAATGTTAGCACCTCTGTGCAATTCACTACCAATTAAAACCCCCTTATAATATAAACCATAAGAAATATATTCTACAGATTTGACAATATATAGCAGATTGTCCTACATAATGTTAAAAAAATAACATTGGGTATGTTTGGAGGCATGACTGCTGAGGCTCTGGGAAGCTCTGGGACTCGTTTGGTATGGATTGTGACTCCAGTGAGCTTCCTTGACAGGTCTCTATCTATAAAAATGGTGTTTCCTCATCCGCTCCCCTTATGTCCTTGTTATTTATTTATTTCCACTTACCTCTCTGTTGAGAGCCTATATATTTTTAGCCCTGGGGTGAATTCCCCTCAAATAGATTTATTAGCCAATAACATAATCACGACAAGAGTAATGGCCGTGTCAATCACGGCTAGGGAGTGGCTTTTGCGGAATGGTAGTGCTGCTCGGCGTTTAGGAGAGACTGAACTCCGCCTTCACAGGCAGTGAGCACATGGGTCTTGGGTCAGGAGGTTTTTATTTACTGTCACAGAGTGCAAGACTCCAAGGGTCAGAGAACATAGCGCTTCCCAAAGCAACAGGAAGTGCAGGAGGCTGTTAAGGAAGCGAAGCGGCTGCCGGTGGTGATGACGCGGAGGCAGTGTTTTGGATTTGCCATCGCGCGTCCCTCATCTTCATGATGGCTCCGCCTTCCGCCACCCCGGCATCTGCGTGCCTGCGCCATCCACCCCGGGGTGTGAGCGCCTCCTACTGCACGGGAGCTTTACGGCAGCTTCCAGAGACAAACCAGGCCCGTGTCTGCGGTGAGTGTGCTGATCCTCCGGACGCCAACGGCCTCTTTGTGAGCTCGCCCTTTGGGGGCGTGACCTTTAGGTCTCGGCTCAAGCCAGACGCTTGTGTTTTCTCCTGCTTACACTCTTTCCCTTCCCCCGAAGGGGAGTTGTGGATTGTTCTTGCGTTGCCCGCTGACTTGACGTCCCTGCGAGGTCCCGAGGGTCTTGTTAGAAAAGGGTTCGGGCTATCAAAATATTCCTAGGGCTTGAGCACGCAGAATGAAAGGCAGTGGTGCACACGGGCGCGCCGCGCGCAAACTCCCATCAGCCGCCTGTTGATTTGCGTAATGGCTCCTTGCGGAGATGGTGAGGCATGGTTTATGAAGGGCCCTCATATGATGGCTATTACAGTCCAAATGGAGTTTAATCTTTATTGCAATACTTTATGGTGAATACAAGCTTGCAGAACATGCACTCCAGTGGAGCCATGCAGGACTGAGTAGTGTACATCAGGGAAAGAGGGCCAGGGTCTAATGTCTTCTGCACACTGTGTATTTTTCTACTAGATTAGAAGCATGTGACCGTATATTTCTTTTTTTTCCCCTTGGAAATACCAAAAACTATGAAAAGTATGCATTATGCTGTGTATTATTAATATCAGTCTCAGCCCTTAACGAGGGACAGTGATAATGGTATCAGATCTCTGCAGTCACACTTTAAGCGAAAGCCCTCTATCATATCTATAGTACTTCTTCCCTTTTTGACAACCTTTGCCATCTCTAATCTGTTCACGGTCATCCACACAAGGTGGTACTTGGTTAATCTGTCAGATCTCTCCCTGCCAGGCCTGAGCTATTTCTCGCACATGTAGACTCCCTACCTCTACATCCATACTGCCAGCCCACACAATCCCCCACCCCTCCCCCCACCAGTGCATACGCCCCCCAGGCCGAGGTTCCATGCCCTTTACCTGCTGTGGGGACCGGAGAGTTGACTGGGCGGAGGTTTGTGGCAGTGGTGGTGGTTGTGCCTGTCCTAATGGGAATGTCATGGCTGAGCGAGTCTCTCTGCAGGGATGTGCAGCGAGGCCTCCAGCTGCGGCTGTGCTGACGCCTAGAAAATGAACCGCGCTGCTGAGGCGCGGGGGAGGGTGGGGGGGTGTGGTGAGGAAAGCCGCCGGGGGGGCAGCCAGGGATAGGGGCAGCCAGGGAAAGGGGCAGCGGGGCTGAGGGTGGAGCACGGAGGTGTTGCCTTCACGCCACGTCGGGGCATCGCGTGGCCAGCTCGCTTGGGGTCTTTGTGCAGGATGCGGTGCCTTGGCGGCACGTCTGGATGAGGTTGTTTACGAATTATGCGCCGCCTGAGTTTTCTGTGCTCAGATGGAGCCAGTGGAAACACTTCGCATAATAGGCTTTTGCGCTCTTGCTGTGGAGCTCCAGAAGGTTCTCTCTGGTAAATAAGCTTGTTTTCTTGTTTGTCATTGACATTGCTGACAATAAATCTCATTGTTTTAGAATTCACAGAAGTTTTTCGGTTGGTTGCTTTGCTTTGAAATTGTATGTTTTTGTACAACTGTAGAGAGTATTTTAAATTTAACTTATGACATACAGAAATGTGATGCTATTTGAATGGATTAGAAACTTGGCAGATTAGAAAAAGCTCAACTGCTTTTTGTTGGCCTCTTATGCAGCTGTCAATAAAAGCAGTCAAATTACTTCCCAGGGTGCTGATTGGTTGTGCGTGCATCCAGTCTAATTAACTTGTGTTCACCTCCTGCACCTTTACTGCAGTTCTGATTTTTTACAACCATCACAACCTCTTGACTGACAGACTTATGTAAGCTGACCAAGAAACCCTAGAGAGAAGGAAATTCATCATAGGGCTTTGAGGAGAATAAACCAGTCAAACAACATCTTGCTGGATCTTGACGTTGGAGCGCAGGAGCCCATGTCTCCGCTGAGGTGTCAGCTCGGAAACCAGCACGTCTGCGTCGTTTGCGGGCTTCCGCCTGAGGACTCTGATCTGGTCCTCGTAGACTTGACTTGGTCTGGAGAGCTCGTGGCCTGACCCAGCCCTCAACTCCCGTGGCAGCCCCACGGAGAGCCCAGCTGTCATCAGCTGTCCAACTGCCTCCACTGCCTGTCAGGAAGGCTTTGCCAGCAGGGTGGTGGTGGAGACCCCCCCCATCGCAGTCCCCCCCCCCCCCCACCACCACCACCACCACCACAACTCCACCGCTGCTCCGCCCTCTGCTCCCACCCATCTGATCGTTGGCCAGCGCCGGTGCCAGCAACACATGAGATGAGCGATTGAGTAATTGTGCAGCTGGCAAAGTGCAGGGTGGGCAGTGTGGCATGCAAGCCAGAGTGAGAGAGAGAGAGAGAGAGAGAGAGAGAGAGAGAGAGAGAGAGAGAACGAACTATGTGACCACAAGAGAAAGGGTAAAGGCCGGTAGTGAATGGGAAATAGAGTGGCAAGAAAAAGGTAAAAAAAAAGGAGAGAGTGGCAAGGTAAAAAGGACAAGAGTGAGCAGCAAGGAAAAAAAAATAAAAGCTGGGCTGTTAAGTGGTGTTCTGTTGGCAAGTGCTGTGCAGTTACTGGAGAGAGAGGAAAAGAGGGTGTGAGAGGCGGAGCAAAGAGGAAAAGAAAAGTGGGGGGAGGGGTGAATTAGCATAATTAGCCAACCTGCTTTTCTAAGGCTGTGACAATATATGTCTTCCCTCATTATGTCTTGTAAGCAAACACGGGGCCTAATGGGACACGGCGGGCCGCCCAGTGTTCAGCCGCTACACACGCTCCATCCATTATGGCTGACGCCACGCCCCAGTCCAGACTACCCCCCCCACCCCCAAGGCCCAGACTTCTCCACTCTGCCAAGGCGAGAGAGCCTCTTGGACAAGGGATGATTTTAAAATTGGCCCTGGTTCCAGGACACAGTAGCCCAGCCTCAAGAGCTCCCGGGCTGTTGCCAAATGGAAGGCGGGTGGCGTTTATGCTAGTCCAGGTGTTTTGTTAATGCTGCCTAATTGACTTTGTGTTTCCAATTGTTGGGTGCTTCTGAGCCTAAACAGATTGTTGGCTTGAAACGGTATTCAAATGCATGTACTCATCCACTCACCTTTAACATTATTTTACATACAGTATATTGGGCTTTAGAGTCACAGAATAATTGGAGGTTACTTTGATTCATATTTAGTATAAAAATACAAAACAATGTTATTTAGCTATACAGACTATTATCATCACATCACTCCGGTAACCATAGTCACTTAAATCAGAAATAGCACATAACCTCTGTGGTTATGGTTTGTGATCTCTTGTGGCTTTCAAAGCGCGTTTTGACTAAAGCCATGAAAAAAAAACTAATTCCAGATCAAGCGAAGCTGTATGGGGCCCACAGAGGCTTCAAAACAAAACAGTTCAGATTTCCCGTCTCCCTAATAATCCGCCGTCCCGAGCGCGGGGAGATGGCGCGGACCGGAAGGAGTCTGTCGTGCATGTCCGGCTCCAGGCCTGGAGATGATTGTTTCTCCCTCACGCTTCCCAGTGTCCTGATCGTCTTCCTTCTGAATGAATGAACTCTTTTTATTACTGCTCAGCGTGTCGGCATTGGCCAGCCCCTGCGCATGCTGCAAGCCCAATGTGCGTATTATACTGCCCGATAGACCTGAGCGGAAGAACCAGCGGAGCGTGGACGGAAATAATTACTTGAGGAAATTGCCAAAAAAAGAAAACCCAAAATTCGTAGCTTTTGGTCTTCCTAGAAATTATGAAATAGAAACAGTAATAATAAAAGATCATATAAAAAACAACATCAACAACCAAACGTTTTCCAGGAAAATGAATACTTTTGATGTAGAATGCTGGCCTGTACACAAGGCTTCGTGGTCAGTTCTTCACCATGTTTTGTATAGTGTTGTTGACAGAGGGGGGCGGTGGGCTGGTGTGTCTGCATCTCCACGCAGGCCATACGAGTCTCTGTGGAGGTTGCTGGTCCAGAACCTTCACCATGTCTCGCAGACGCATGTCGGGACGGCCTCCTCACGCGTCCCTGCACTGAATGCTAACAGCCATGGCAGTCGTGTCGTTCCAGCTCCCCGTCCTTCTCCGGGTCACTTCCCTGCTTTTGCAGCGTCGCTGAGCAAATGTTTGTCTTTGGATTGGCAACACTCTGTTTTCTTCGAGCGAACACTATCCAAATTCCACCAGGGAGAAGCGAGTAATAATGCGATACATAAAATCAAGTGATAAGGTCAGGAAGGTGGATCGGCAGAATGCGGGTTGTAGCTTCATCACAGGGCTTTGCCGAAGCGCCGTTTGTAATGCTTCCCACGTGGCGTTTTTAAATGGAGTCCTACAGAATCCACTGTCTGTCCGCTGGAAGCTAAAACCATCACAGTTCGCTTTCATTAATAACAGGTATTTCTTTTTGTTTATGGGCTTGAGCTCTGAGGTTTGACACAGCCAGTCAACTGTGACAAATTGGGATTTGAGATAACAGGGAGTGTGTGGGTTCGGGCAGGTTCACTGTGGCAGATGGGCTCACCCGAGTAACCAAAACCAGCGTAGAGCGTTAGAACGTTGGCTAGAGCGTTGATGAGATTTGTCGTCTGCGTGAGAGAGGAGAAACGGGACAGCGGTCCAGCACCCAAAAGCGCATCGGGACCAACAATTTAGACATTAATATCTCTGGTTTCATCTCTGGCAACTCTTTTGTTGTGATTACGAAGGTGGATGTTTCTGAAATGTCACCATAAGTAGGGAGTGAAAAAAAGAGTAAAAAAGGGTGAAAACAAAAGGCATTTCATCCACCTCACAAAGCTGCCATGTTTGTTCCTGTTCAGTGGTGAATGCCACGTATTGGCCAACAGACATCTGGTGATTCGTGTTGAAGGGATGGGTGTTTGGCAGGTTGAAAGGACCCCGCACAGGAGCAAGAGAGGGAGAGATGGGGAGGGGGAAAAGACATGGGGAGAAAAGCGGAAAGAGTAAGTCAGGAGGAGGGGGGAGAGGAAGCGACAGGGGAAGAGAGAGGGGGAGAGAGAGAAAGAGAGGGTAAGAGAGAGGGGGAGGGAGAGAAAGGGGAAGAGAAAAGGGAGAGAAAGAGAGAGGGAGGGAGAGAGAGAGGGGGAGGGGGAGAAAGGGGAAGAGAAAAGGGAGAGAGAGAGAGGGAGGGAGAGAGAGAGAGAGGTAGAGAGAATGACTGAGAGGCTGTCCATCTCTAGTTCGGGCCCCAGGCCCATTGCACTGAGGCGATCGGTCTCCTCTCAGGCTTGGAATGCCAGCTGTCACGGCCTCTACACTCCGGCTGGCCACTGATGAGAAGTAGCAGCCGTGTTTTCCAATCAATCAGCGACCTAATAGGTCACGAATGAGCGAGCCCAGCCTGCCAATAGTGCTTTAGATGGGGAACAGGAGACCTTACGTCTGTATCAACCTCAACGATGCCCACCGCCCCCGCCCCCACCAATCACACACAACTAAGACCTTGAAGCATGGTAATTGACATCATGCTCATTAGCCCAGACCAGTGACTCTTGTGAGTGTGGCTAACTACAGCAGGACCACGCCTGTTCGTTAACACACCATGCTTTTGCCCTTAATTAGGTACAAATCGTATGGACCCTTGATAAGAATTTCAGGGGTGGAGATAAAAGGGGTAAACTAAACTAAAACGGGGGTGAGGGGTGGGAGGGAGAGAAACACAGAGGGATTCCAGAGAGCTCCGTGTGTGAGAAAACGGTTGGGCTTGGAGACGCACTTCAGAGAGATACATCCACCCTGGAAAACTATTTGATACAAATGGTTTATAATTAATCATACGCACATGGCAAGGCCCAGTAGGAAAATGTGCTGCAGAAGACACTGGGGAACTGGAGATAGACTGAAATGAATTAATCTGTGTTTTTTTTTTTGTTTTTTTTTTCTGCATGAGCTATTTTTCTTTAAAGGAACAGGAACAAACAACATGTGGTATCTTTGAAGTGTGATCTTTAGCCAAAAAAAAAAACATTCAACACTAATTGCAAATATGGAAAACATTTTTTTTTGATCATATAATTGTACAGAGAGCTGCTCTGGTGGGTTTGATGGTTCAGCGTGCTGGAGCAACAGTTGTGCGCACTCCAGCATGCTGGGAATTCGTGGAACACTTTTGGCGATGATTGTTGGAGTTGTTTTATCTTGTATGTGTGCGCGTGTTTTTAAAGCTTTTTTTTTTAAAACCGCGGAAGCAACGTTCAGCTCCAGTCTTAACGCTCCTCTTGTTTCCAGGCAGAAGGAAATGATGTTGTGCATTTGTAACCAGACTTCCAAATGCCATGTGTCACAGTCCCTTTTCATCAAAAGCAGTTTGGGCAACAAACTGTGATTACATTCACACTGGCCAAAGGGGAGGAAGAACATGCAGGAGTCACTTTTTTTTGTGAAATCAAAATCAAACTGCAGGAGGCTAAAAGGCAACCCAGGGAAAAATGAGTGTTTATTTCTGCAAATTTAGACTCCACTGGTGATGATCAAAAAGAAATCACACGCTCGCCATTAACCGTCTGCTAAGATGGCACTTGGCTATTACTGTTATCCGTCCTGTGCCGTGCTGTCACTTTCGGTACACTAATGTGAACAGCTGTACTATGTGGTGTGTGCCTCTGAATTGGCATGGATTATAAAATGTTTTTGGCATGTTTTTGCTCTTCCTAATCTGTGGAGGAGAAATGCACCGGTACGCCTGCATTCTCATAGAACGCAAATGAGTTGATCCAAAGGCCTAACATTGTCCGTAAAATTTGTTTTTTAATACTTTTACACATCGTTCACTTCTGTCTGTTTAGCGGCGCTGTTGCAGAACTGAACCAGAGTTCACTGCACGATTTGCTCTCCTCGCCCGACTTTGCAGAGGTTGACTTCTTCTGTCCTCCTCTAGTAAACAACTATTTATTACTAAGACTTTTATTTTCCAACGCTATCATGAGACAGGAAACCTAACGCCGCCCGTGGGAGGCACGACAGGAAACCTCCTCTGCAGCTTGTCGGCGTGTGGAAGGGTAACCAAAACAAAAGCTTACGGAGCGCTCCCGCTAGTCCATGGCTGCTGCAGTCACTTCACCTCAAGGTTGTGACACCTCAGCGGTGCTAAATGTTGTTGTTCTCTGCATTCACAAGGCTTCAAAAAGACTATTATTCATCATCCCTGCCCAGTGCTTGATCTCTGAAGCACTCAACAGGGCTGCAGCTTATCCGCCGCACCAAGTGTTTGTTTGAGGCATTAGGCTCACTGCACTGATGGATGGAATTAATTGATTAATGCGTTTATCCAATTAGTGGTCCCTCATGCAATTAATCAGGTGTCCCCATTGCGTAAGGCTGCAGGCCACAAGCAAGGCAGTCAGACACTCCGGGCTGGGGCTGGTGATGTATGGCCATGCCTCTGTGCTGCCTGGCCTCTCCGCGCCTCCACCGCACCTGGCTGTCTCGCACGGAAGGCGGTGCCCCTGGGCTTTGCCCATTACTGGGATTCTTGCTGAGTCTGAACATTCCACGCTTGAGAAATGTTTGGGAGATTCGAGTAGATCTCCTGAATTAAAGGTGCGTTTTCCGAGTGGAGCTTCCATTTTTGGGGTCTTTTTTTTTTTTTTTTTTGGAATGCAAAACAGCGAATTGAACAACTGAACTGTAAATGGAGCGTGGCGATCAGGAAGGTGCTTCAGGACGGCATTTTGTCTGCAGTCGGACTGGCGTAAGCGTTCATTCAAAACCAAAGTGCGTGGAACAGCAGCAATTAAAGGAATAGTGAATGATCAAATATAGCCCATGTTCTTTCAGGAAAAATAAAAACTAACCAAGATTGAGCTGGCAGGTGCAGTATAATAGGAGAACTTACAAACAGCTGTAAAATCTGTTATAGTGGTAATTTTAAAGTTCCTGTTCAAAGTAATGATCATGTGGTGCACTTTGGGGAGTAGGTTTGGGGCTACTACTTAATGATATTTGTTCAGGTTCAGACATTTCCATTTCTCAGAGCCACAGATGGGTTTCGATAAGTTGGATAAGAAGATACCAATTCTCAACTCTCTATCTCTCCAAGATATTACTGATGGAAGATGTAAAATGAACATTTTGACCATTTATCTTCTTCCTGCTATTCTTGTCCAATACCTCGAGATTCCAATCTTGCTGGTAGATCAGAAACTAGATATTGGATGAGTGCATCATTAACTGTCTCTCCGTCTCTCTATGTCCTATTTCAGGTGAGCTGCTCATTTTCTATCATGTTCTCCAGGAGACCGTGGGAGGTCAAGTGTGGATCCAGCTGATGTCTTGTTATGGACGCTATGCCGCAGCCCCCAAGCACCGTGCTTCTCTGGCTTCAACCCTGCCCACGTCTCCTGTGACCACAGAAACCAATTTGTCGTCCAATTAATGAAAGATTTGACTCAGATCATTAGCTGTCATCAGGAAGGAGGCATCTGGTAAACCTTTTCCTCTCAGTTGGAATGTGGGAGCATCACTCGTACCTGTTTGTAAATGTCAAGCTCCGCTTTTCATCAACGGGATGGAACAGGGCGATTGGTCAGTTTGGACACGCGCAGGTTCCCTAGAATCACAGACCACGTTGTTTTTGGTTTTCACTTCCTCCTGAAATGCGCAGCCTGGCTCGGAACGCTGCACTCCGGCCCAGACGAGACTCCGCACGCTCGGCTATCCTGATTCCCAAGCGTCCCAAGCTCTTGCACCGCACCCGATCCAAATTGTCCGATAGAGAGTTTGGAGCAGAGCTAGTCCTCGAAGACTGAAGCAGAGTGACACTCCTCGCACTGTCACTTCTTTGCCATCCCTCAACAACTGCTGGAAAACCAAGCAAAAAAAAAAAGAAAACACATAGGATCACCACAACTTCTGGATATGTAGCCCAGAATAGCAGGCACACACGGAATGGTCCTGCTCCATCCATAACTCCCTCTCCAACTTGTTGAAGAACAACAGCAAGTTTTTTGTTTTTTTTTTCCCAGAAATGGTGAAATATCGACTGGAATTGTAGCCTGTATACAGGAAAAAAAATCTGTTCATACTCCACATAACTACGGATTGTGTTTTTTTTTTTTTTTTTATTACATTTTTTTTCTTTTTCTCCTGTGGCCAAATTATCTGGAAGCGGGCAAGAGGAGTTTGCTTCGTCTTGGCCTTCACCACATGTAGAGGGAACGAGAGGCTTCTGAAATGGCAGCCCACTGGACAGGAAGGGTGTCGGCTCTCTTGGTAGCTCTGGGGATATTGCACTGCTGGGACGGGGGCTCCTGTCACACTGAGAGGACTAGCGCCCTGGCGGAGGGCAGGGCCCAGGAGAAGGGCGTGGGCGCCCGGGAGCGCGTGAAGAGGGGCTGGGTGTGGAACCAGTTCTTCGTGGTGGAGGAGTACACGGGAACAGAGCCTCTTTACGTGGGCAAGGTACGCGCATTACACCGAGCACATTCAGCCCTCACATGCTGTAGACATGACACGTTCGGTTCTCGTCAACTCGTGTGCTTTTGACATGACACATTGGGTCCTTGCTAACTCGGTTTGCAGCTCCATGTTGCGTTGGACTTGCATTGCCACACCTGGTTACTCTCCTTTAGGGTCTTAGAAAAGCCTCTGGCTCGTGCCATGCGCCCTGCCGCGGTGGAAAAGATAGAAGCTCATTGGATTAGAATGTTGTACAGGGAACCCAAACTCTGAAATGTTGCTAAGCCAGCCAACATGAGGCAGATCAAGCCAAAACAGCTTTCTTAAACTTGGTGTTTGGGCCAAGTTGGAGCAGATTATAAGGCTGCCTTAGATCTCCTTTTACCTTTTGCCTCTTCCTTTGGTTTGGCTGCAATAACTGTGCATGTTAGGAGCCAGGGAACAGTGAGTGTGGGGGCGTGCGCGTGTCTGAGAAAGAGGGTGTGAGAGAGAGAGAGAGAGAGAGAGAGAGAGAGAGAGGGAGAGAGTGAGAGAGGGAGAAAGTGAGACAGATGGAGAGAGAGACACAGAGAGAGAGGGAAAGACAGACAGACAGAGTGGGAGAGAGACTGTGTAGAGGGCTTGTGCTTTCTGGAATGATTCATGATGTCAGTGTGCATGTGGTGGACAAAGACAGGGGCTCATGTCTAAATGAGAAAGGTATGCAAGGGGTAAAGAGGTGGTTTTGTCTGGAGAGAGTGCTGATTTTATTAATAGAATTAACCAGAGTTATTGTAACCCATGAAGCCAACATTAAAGCCAAGCTTCTTAATAGAGGTTTCTGTTGTTACTAGACCCATTTATCGCTGAGGGTATCAAATACTTTAATTAAGGCAATATAGGCTTAAGCACGAGCAGAATGCCTTTTATCATCAGGAAGCACTTCAAACACGGTTTACACGTCTTTCCCTGCGCTCCTCGTCTCTCTGTGTATTTCCTAACTCAGCAAGTATGCCAAATAGATCTCAACCATTATTCTAATAATGAAATGTTTTTTTCTTCCCTAAATAGTCCCTGTCTGTGCTATAAACTGGCAGCTTTGCTCATTTCATTTGGATAATGAATCTCCCTGCCCTTTCGTGGTCTGCTCAACCTACCTAAGCATTACCTAAGCAGTTTTTTTTTATGTAACCAGGCCACATGACAAAATGTGATTAAAAATGTGGTGTATGGTATTTGCTAAGGCTATAGTTCTGACATCTTTGCTTTTATATATTGCAGCGTGTCATCAGAAAGTCCAGATACCGCACATGTAATTGTGTAGTGCCTGCAATCTGTGTGTAGTGTCTCCGGATGTTGAAATCTGCAGTTAAGTTACACTGTAATGTACGTGTTCTGTCTACGTCATGTCCGTGTTCTTCCTGTGTCGTGTGCGTGTTCTGTCTGCGTCGTGTGCGTGTTCTGCCTATGTCGTGTGCGTGTTCTTCCTGTGTCATGTGCGTGTTCTGTCTGTGTCGTGTGCGTGTTCTGTCTGTGTTGTGTGCGTGTTCTGCCTGTCTCATGTGCGTGTTCTGCCTGTCTCATGTGCGTGTTCTGCCTGTGTCATGTACGTGTTCTGTCTGTGTCATGTGCGTGTTCTGCCTATGTCATGTCTACAGGATTTTTCTTTCCCACATTTAAAATGAAAATTTAGTGCATGCAACAGAGCAAATATATGAAGCACACTGCTTGTTTGGATGGCTTTTTCCCCATTGAGATGATTTTAATAATCACGGACTCCAGAAAATACAGTGTGGAATTAATTAGGAGCATTCATAGAGTCCAACTGGACAGAACTTGACCCTGTAAGAGGTAATTCAGCCAAGAGGAATTAGCTGTGTAGGCTATACAGAATCTAGTGCATATAGTGTAGTGGGACCCATAAGAATGCAGTGTTGTCCATCGTATTGAAATCAAATGCGCCTATGCAGCATGGCTGACCATGGTGATTTGGAGATCACCAGTCCCTCAGCCACACCGCGCAGGTATTTGGCTGCCTACCTCAGTTTACAATCCAGTTCTAAAAAGCAGGAGATAATAGAAATAGAATGGGTTTTAAGCCCTTTTTCCTACTGAATGTCCTTTATGGAGTTTTACCAACTCCTGTGCCTGTGTGTGTATGGCTAAATCAGGTATTAAGAGGAGTGCTCAAAGGTTTATCTGACTTTTCTCGAAATAATCAATAGAGTCTACCGGATGTGTGGGTTTCTCACATTGCACTTCGATGGGGGGTTGTTCAAAATTCTGCAGTTAAAAGACTGTACAGTCTAACTTACTTGGCCGCCCAATATCAGAACTAGACCAGGAAGTGCAGCAGACCAGCAGGTGGAGGAGCAGAGGGGCATTCACTCTTATCTGGGCTCTTCCTCTCCTGTTTCAAAAATGCCTGGACGTTTTCTACTCATTGTTGACTTGGACAGGGATGCAAGCGATCAAGTAAATTAGTGATGCGGTTCATCATGTCCAGCCATCTGTGGGTGGCCCAGTCATGGCTGGGTCAAACCTTTTAACTGGTCTTGCAGTTGCAGGTCCAGTGAAGTAATATATATACATACATTGTTTACTCTCTATATATAATAATGAGATATATATATATATATATATATATATATATATATATATATATATATATATATATATATATATATATCATTATTATATATGCCATCCTGCATGTAACGCAGTGGCTAATATTATAAGCATGTCAGAATCCTCTTTGCTCCTGTAGTCTGAAACAGCTCTGGATGTGGTACATTTATTAATACGGCCACTAAAATAACTAACACGACATGTTGTGAGAAAATTCTAATGCGTTACTATGGGAATTGGCTTTTTGTTGGAAGATTTGGGGATACCAAGAGAAGGCTTGCTGATCGTTTTGTTGAACACAACACCACTGGACTATCAGAATGTCATTTCCACTGGCAAGGCAGTTTAGTACTAATGAACATTGCATTTACGACATATCTGTGTGTATTACCCGTTGTTGCTATGGCAGCAAAATGAAATTATGAAACTCTAAAATGTCCTGCTTCTCTGGCAAACCTACTTTTACAATTGTAGGTTATATATATATATATATATATATATATTATATATATATATATATATATATATATATATATATATTATATATACTGTACTATACTATATATATATACTATACTATATAACTATATACCTATATACTATATATATAATCAGTGCAGTTTGGATTCTTTCAGGGCGCGTTTATTGATTCTGAGGGACAGAAATTTGTGCCCCAGTTATGGCTTCTGTTTTGTAGTTCCTATTTCAGCTGGTTAAATAATTAATGGCCAGTTATTAGTTGTTTTTTTTTTTTTTTAATTCCTACCACCTCCTGAGTGTGACTTGCTGCAGCCTTCTGGTTAAAAATGCATCACAGTGCTGGTGCAATAACTCTCCCTCCACAAAGCACTTAAATGTCAAAGTAGCTCAGCTGATAGACCTGTGGCTAGAATGATAGACCTTAATGAATATGTTAGTTTGATGCCATTGCTATTTAGATGCATTGTGACCAACTGATGATTCATGTTGGTAAGTGTTGCATCCTAACTATGCGTTTTAGTCCCATGAAGCTCCCGTGTGGTATGATGGTGAAGTGACTTTTGATTAGACAGCACAATTGATTTGCTATTGGATTGTAGAAATGTGTTTAACAGTGAAACTGGACTGAGCTATGTGCAGTCACAGACATACATAATGATAATAACATACAGCAATGAACATCAACAAAATCCAATGAGCAGTTGCATTAAGGAGCTTTAAATCAACTGCTGGACAGTTATCAATACCTACACAGCAAAATAAATGACACTAACATGCAATAGATATAAGCAGAACAACAGTAATATAACAATAATAGGTTTATACTGAGAAATTATTTTTCTTAAAAGTAAACCTTGTTTTTTAGACATAATATAAAATAAAATAAATCCACATGTGTATAATACATATATTTGTGTGGGGTTTTATTATAAAAAAGTGGGGTTTTATTATAGGATTAATATTCTTAATATTCATCATAAGTCTATATGATATATAGAAATCGTATAAGAAATCTTCATCAAAGTACTCTAGCTATTCTTACTTCAGTCATCAGCAGAAGTGAGACATTTGAAATGTCCATCATTCCTGTCCTGTTCTTGCTCAGATAACTAGTGACTACTAACCAGGGTACTTTGTTATTGTGGTGACCCATCAAAAGACAGGTCTTCCCATCTAAGGCCCCCATTCATGAGTGGCACATTAGTCCAGTATGTCTGGCTTGTTGTTAATCCTACGTAATTCTAGGCCTAGTACTGTAGGGCTGTGTTGATACTAATTCTTAGCTGCCTAACCTAAGGCTTAATCAGACACGGATTTAGTCCTTTTCGTAGACTTGCAGGCCCTCTGTGGACGACGCTCTATTAGCACAGCAAAACCAGTTGGCTTAAAACTTTTGCCAATCAGTTTAAAAAAAAACATTCAGTGTTTATCTCAGGAAAATGGATGAGTGTCTGAACACAGCAAACAAGTGACCACAGGTGGGATCTTGGTGAATTTTGGGCATTGGTGATGCCAGCAGCTGTGTAACAGGAGGAGGCCTCTGCATGACCTTTCAGTTGAGGTCATGTGCTTAGCCAAGACTTCAGTCAAACCATTATTATTACGTCTGTTAGGTAATATGTAGGTAGTATATGGAATGTTACATTTCTGTTTTTGATAACAGTTATTGCCTAATTACAATATCTAACCAAAAGTAATGTGAAATGTATTGCTAATATGCCATTAAGACTTGATGATAATAAATCCTGCATCACTTTGTGAAGATAAGCTCTTCAGATACCATAATGTAATGTGTTACCTATTCACTAACTAGAGTGAAGGATCATGGGCAATTTAATTTAAAATATATAACAGGAGGAGACCTTTAAATAGATTACCCAAACCAATTCATTGCGAATATTTAGTGTGCTGTACAATTTGTTTACTTTCAACAAAGTATTAAAGAGCAGAACACATAACATACATCAAACCTCCAGCAGTCATGCCTATTTACTATTTAACATACTGAGTTGAAGGTCTTCAAACCTTGTGGTTCTATAGCATAGAGACAATGGCACCTCCTTCCTGATGGCAATGGTGAAGACAGCGGAATAGTGTGAGGAGAGGGTCCCTCTGGATGATTTGTGCTCTGTTCAGACAGTGAGATGTGTGAAGATGTGTGAAAGATGTCAAGCACTATTTCAGTGGTAACAATAAAGGTTAAACAATAAACTAGGCCAGCCAATCTGCAAACCTCTGCCAAAGCACGCTATTAAAGTATTAAAGGACATTATGAAGTTGATTATACATATTTTCATAACTTATGCTGGTTAATGCAATAGAACATGCTCCTCCCAACATATTGGTTAATTATGATTTGTTGCATTTTACATGAATTATCCCATGACCTGCTCTTACTTTCGTTGCTGACTGTAGGTAAATTAGGTAAGGGCAAACAATTACAACAGCAAACCCCTCATACAGAACATTTTCATCTTTATTCAGGAAATCACTGTTTTTGTGTGTAATTCAGGAAATCTTTTTGTGTTATTTTATTTGGTAATGTCATGTCTAAAAACTGGGTTTCAAGGTGCTTAAAATTGAACAGTCTACGCTGTGTTATCAGTGGAAGCATGATCACAGCAATCTTAAGATCATCTGGAAATATGACTTTGATCTACTTTGATGTTCAAAACATTGGCAATAAGGTTTTCTGAAGATTTCTTTCTTTCTTTTTTGTTATTGTTTTTCGGGGCAAGGTTGAGGTAGGTGACTATAAAATGATCTTGGGGTTGTTACCATTTTCATTTATGTCCATTGGCAAAAAAGTTTTCTGAAATTTCTTTCTTTTTGTTATTGTTTTTCCAAGGTTGAGGTTACTATAAAATGATCATTCACCTTGTTCCCTCCAAACCCTTATTTCATCAGAGCTGTTAGAACCTCTCAGTTTTTTTGGAATTTTTGCAGTTTAATGTTTCTATCATGTTTCTGGCAGTATAACTATAACTATAATCTACAGTTAGATTATAAAACTACATTTATGTCAAATACCCTAAAGAATTGACCATTTAAACACTTTACAAGCATTCAATATATGAATTAGCCTCGTAATTCATTCACACATTCATTGCACTATATAGGGCACAATACATGGCCAACTTAAACTACAGAATAAGCATGAAAAATAAACAAATTAGGTATACATTATCTATATTAAAAGGTGTAACATAAAGATCAAAATATAGATATAAACATATCTTGCAGTAAAAAGCATTAGTTATAAGAGTTACCTTAATTCCTACATTAATTTTATGAAGCAGTCCCAATAACCCAGACATGTTTCACTAATAACAATGAAACGTAATTTTAACAAAGCCTTATTGCAAATGCTGTGTCATTTAAAAGGGCTAGGACTTCTCCGGGCTCAAACACTTTACACTGACATTAAACAAATCCGGCAGTGTTCTTCAATGGAGTTTTACTATAACATTTCACGTTACATCAATTCGAGAAAGGAGTAATGGGAAGGAGCACTGAATATGTTGTAAATGTTGTAAATTACTGACTTGGTGTAAAACCTTCGCAGCAAAGTCTGCTGTGTCAGTGTGTGGTGGAGCACATCCTCTCACTGGTACAAAACCTCTCCCAGAAGGTATCCCAGTTTTTAATTGCTACATTGTTGTCACACCAGTGCCTCATCTACATAGTTTAATGCGTAATATTTCCAAAAAGTGTTTTTTTCACTTCCGGTGCTGTAAGCGGGCAAAGAAAAGCACTTTTACAATTTCTCAGCCGTCTGAAGGTTGCCCATGTCACCTCCCTGCTGTACTCTCTCTACTGTCTTCATGTAGCAGCCCGCATGAGATTTAAAACACTGCCACTCACCTACGAATCTGGACCAGCTCCCACCTAAGAGCTCTGAACAATCATCCCTAAGACACAAAGAAGACGCATTAAGACTCTTCTCTGTCCTGGCACATAGCTGGTGGAATTCACTTTCTCTGGCTGACCATACAACTGAGCGACTGGCTGTCTTCAAACGAAGACTGAAGACTCACCTCTTCACTAAGCACTTAAATATGCACTTAAAACACTTTTTTTACTGTCTTTTTTCCACTCTTGCCAGGGCTTTAGCCTGAGAGTATTCTTAACACTGACCTCTCTATTGTTACATGAGGATTTGTATTTGACAGAAACTACACTGTATTTCTTGACGTTGCTCTGGACAAGGGCATCTGCTGTAAATGTAAATGTAAACGTATCGTGATCATGCTGGTTGTAGTTCTCGCTTTAAGCTGTCCAGCGGTGTGGTAAAGTGCTCCTTTAATAAATCACTCTGATGTTTAGATGCGTCTTTCGCTTTTCAATACATCATAATGTTACCAGGGTAATGCAAAAAAGTTTACTTGGCACTGTTGTCATGGAAAAGAAACAAGACATCAAACATTTTTTTCTTTAAACTGCCAACTTTAATATGTTTTACAGTGAAGTATGCGACTACTGTGGCTTGCTTGTGCTGTTGCTGGCATTGAGCTGTGGTTGTGGTGGTGGAGGAGATCTCCACCTTCCTTTTCTGTGCTGGCATTCCCAGAGTTCATCAGCTGGGGAGGTGAAATTTTTCTCCACCTTAAATGTGTAGGTGCTTCCGGGGTTCACGAGGTTCTTCAATGGCATCAAACTCACCATGGCATTGGTGTTCATGTTGCTTTGTAAAATGTTTCCTGTGATCACCCTCGACTCCAGGGAGTATGTTTGCAACAGCAAAAAGATTTGCTTTGTGCATGTTCATTTTCCTCTCCGTTTTAGAAGAAATACGAAGTGTAATTGTCAAATTGTGTTGTTTTTGTATCTTTTTTACTTGATTTAGTTCTGACTTCTGCCAGGTGTCTCAGTAGACCTCCCGTCTGGTAGACACTGAAGTGTAATTCTCATTCTTCAACTCTTGAGATTCATTCTCTAGCCAATGGAGTTTTTTTCCATTACTGCTAAAATATTGATGTTCCCAAAAATTGTATATTTTCAGACTGTTCATTTTATTTGACTTGGGGAAGATTCACAATGGAGAGAGAGGAAGGGAAAGAAATGCAGCAGATAGGCTTGCATTCAGTTTTACGACAAATACTTAATGAAAAACCCCACGGGGGTGATAGAATCCTGTATTTAATTAAGGATTTATAAAATATTTAACATGGGGGAGAGTGAGAGGAGATTTTAGTTCTCTGTCCATTGCTATTTGGAAACTGGGAGATGTAGTACAGGGTGAATGATAATGGGCAGAGGGAGAGAGAGAAAGAGAGAGAGGGAAGGAGGTGGCCGATGGTGCTTTAGGGTGTTAGATCAAGGAAAATGGCTCTCAGTGACATTAGAAAAAGTCCTGACAGATTTATGTGGGCTTTTGAAGTTCACTCTTAAATTCCTGTGTTCAGTCTTACCTTTGGCAGGAAGTAAGAAGGAACTGAAGGGATAATTTGAAGGCCTTTTTTGGATCTCTCCCAGTTCTGCAGCAAGTTAGCAATTGAAGGTCTGGAAAAGAACTACAAGGTAAAGACAGACAACTGGGACAGTTTTCTTAGGGTTACTGTAGTGTTAAGGTTATTTTAACTGTTAACTACAGCAGACAGCTGTTGTGTGAGGTTTTGAAATAAAAAAGCACACTGAACTATGCTCAAAGAGAAGCAAGTAAACATATAGAGTAAACTGTAGTAAAAATCTATAATAAACTAGTAAACATATATACTAAACTGTAGTAAATGTGTTCCAGAGAAGGGAGACATGTGAGATCTAGAGTAGCAGTCTAAATACATACATAACCTCTGATGTCATGTGACAGTTATTAGAAAAGTCTCAGTCTCTAGTTTTGCATGTTATTACACACTACTGTGAAAGGCTATATAGCTGTGAGAACCCATCTGGCTGCAAGCAAGGGTCTAAACTCCCATGGGCCCATTTTAATCTATAGGAGTGTAGAGCATTGTCCAAAACCGCATACTACACAGCATACTACATGCTCAAATATACTTCTACTAGTATGCACTGTTACTGCATAAGCAAACAACTTAGGCTCATTTTGCACGCAGTACTGAATCAACGTGATGCACATGAGGTGTAAGGTTAAATGAAGCTGGTAGAGAATCCAAATGCCTTTTTGAAATACTTTTTGACATACTATTTTGACATGCTGTTTTAGTGTTGTATTGGGTTTTAGTTGAAGTCTAAATGTGAGGAGGAGGTGCTTGAAAACAGCTCCTGGGGGACATGGAAAGCCTTAAATCAGCAAGGGTGTCAACTAGACAGGCTAGTAACTACACACACACACACACACACATACACACACACACACACACACACACACACACACATGCACACACACACACACACACACACACACACACACACACACACACACACACACACACACACACACACACACACACACACACAGCCTATGTATATAATAAATGACTTCTCCCATCTTGGCCTATTGTGATATAAATCTCATTAGACGTAGGAGTGACTTAAAATTCATCAACTAAGTCATGATTTCCACACTGTTCATTATTCATTGATCAAGATGGCGTCGCGTGCACAGCGCGAGGCTCAGCGCGAGGCTCAGCGTCTCTCCAGATTTGGTTATTTAGTAGTGTTTATCTTACTGTTTTTAAACTTTTTTTGTTCCAAACTGCCATTCACATATAGCCGGCAGGCTTTGCCGAACTGCATAAACAGTTTATTTAATGTAAATCTGCTCCCTCTGGAAATCCTAAGGACTCCTGTGACTCCTGAACCGACTCCCACAGGTGAGCGGACCAGACGCATGCCGGGACCGTATACAAAAGCGAGGAAAGCGGGGATTCGGGCTAAACTAAAACTAAACCCGCATTGGACTGCAGTTCCCAGTATTTTTTTTAATGTTCGATCTCTGGCTAATAAAATGGATGAAACTCTGGACTACTACACAGTGATGGATCCGGTATTCCAACATCATGATCCTAACGGAGACGTGGCTCAACAGTAACATCTCCAGCAGTGCGGTGGAGATGGACCGAGTCTGTTTCGGGCGGACAGAGTGACAGAAAACTCCGGTAAGAGTAAAGGAGGAGGACTGTGCATTTATGTAAACAAATCATGGTGCACAGACTCTACTGTTACTGAAAGTCATTGCTCTGCTAATATAGAGTATCTGATGATTAAGTGCAGACCCTTTTATTTACCGAGAGAATTCTCAGCTGTTGTTGTGACTGCAGCTTATATACCTCCTGACGCTAATGCCAAGGTAGCTATGGAAGAACTGAGTACAGCAATCAGTAAACAACAAACTGTTCATCCGGATGGAGTTTTTATTGTCTCAGGAGATTTTAATCACTCCAACTTACGGACTGTACTGCCCAAGTTCCACCAGAATATCTCCTGTCCTACAAGAGGATAAAGGACTTTAGATCACGTATACACCAACATTGAAGATGTGTACAAGGCTGTCCCCTCCCCATCTGGGACAGTCTGATCACCTTTCTTTGTTCCTGTTCCCCAAGTATGTGCCACTCATCAGACGTGTGAAACCATCAACAAAGTCTGTTAAGGTGTGGCCAGAAGGTGCTATCTCCTGTCTACAACATCAGTTTGAGAAGACTGATTGGAGGATGTTCTCTTCTCAATCCACAATGGACTCTCACACACACTTGGACACATACACTTCAACCGTCATGAACCACATTACCACATGTATTGACAATGTCACCTCTGTCAGACATGTAAAAATCTTTCCCAATCAGAAGCCCTGGGTGAATGCAGAAGTCCGCCTATTGCTGAAGGCACGTGATGCTGCTTTCAGATCTGGTGATGTTGAGGCCTACAGCACTGCCAGGGCAAACCTGAAAACTGGGATTAGGAAAGCCAGGCTCACCTACAAACAGTCTGTTGAGGAACACTTCAACAACTCTGACCCACGACACTTGTGGAAAGGCCTCCAGATCCTCACAGACTACAAACCACCTCCTCTGGCCCCTGCATCCAGCAGCAACACTCTACCAGATGAGCTCAACCAGTTCTACGATCGTTTTGATCAAGGCAGTGGTCAACATCATGCACGGAATGGTCTCCAAAGTGAGTGTGACGTCCCACTAACTCTTACTGCCGTGGAAGCACATTCAGCACTAAGCAGAGTGAATGCACGGAAAGCTGCTGGTCCTGATGGCATCCCTGGACGTGTTCTCAGAGCATGTGCAGGACAGTTAACCCAGGTTTTCACTGACATCTTTAATCTGTCACTGGCCCAGGCTGCTGTTCCCTCATGCTGGAAGACAACCACCATCATCCCAGTACCAAAGCATGCATCTGCTTCTTGTTTAAATGACTTCCGTCCTGTAGCACTCACACCAATTGCAATGAAGTGCTTTGAGAAACTGGTTCTCAGTCATCTGAAGGCAGAACTTCCACCGACACTGGATCCTTACCAGTTTGCATACCGCCCGAACAGATCGACTGAGGATGCAATCTCCACTGCCCTTCATTCTGCACTCACCCACCTGGACAACCATAACAGCTACATCCGGATGCTGTTCATTGACTTCAGCTCCGCATTCAACACAGTCATCCCTAGCATGCTCGTGTTCAAGCTTAGTGACCTGGGAATCAGCACTCCCATGTGTAACTGGGTCTTGGACTTTCTCACTGACAGACCACAGTCAGTGAGACTGGGTGATCAGATGTCCTCAAGCCTCACTCTCAACACTGGTGTGCCACAAGGATGCGTGCTGAGCCCACTGCTATTCTCCTTGTTCACCCATGACTGCGTACCACTGCATAGATACAACATCATCATAAAGTTCGCAGACGACACCACAGTCATCGGCCACATCAGTGACAACGATGAATCGGCCTACAGGGAGGAGATCCAGTGCCTGGTGAGGTGGTGTTCTTCCAACAACCTCTGCCTCAACACCAAGAAGACCAAGGAGCTCATTGTGGACTATAGGAAATTTAAACACCAACACACACCTGTCCAGATCGATGGAGCTGAGGTAGAACGTGTCTACAGCTTCAAGTTCTTGGACGTCCACATCTCTGAGGATCTTTCTTGGACTAACAACACCACCTGTTTGATTAAGAAGACGCAGCAGCGTCTTTATTTCCTGAGGAGACTGAGGAGAGATCAATTATCTCCTCATTTACTCTCAAACTTTTACAGATGCACCATAGAGAGTGTACTGACCAACTGTGTGACTGTTTGGTATGGTAGCTCCACTGTGGCTGAACAGAAGGCCCTACAAAGGGTGGTGAAGGTCGCTCAACGCATCATCGACGCACAACTACCTGCCATTGATGACCTTCATCACCAACGCTGCTTAAGAAGAGCACGCAGCATCATCAGGGACTCCTTTCACCAAAGCCACACACTGTATAACCTCCTACCTTCAGGGAGGAGATACAGGAGCATCCGTGCAAGAACCAGTCGGCTCAGGAAAAGCTTTTTCCCCATCATCCGTTACACTACTGAATTCATCACAGTGACTATACACATCATTATCACACACACCGGACTTATAACACACTGCATATTTCATCCTGTATAATAGCATTTTATTATCACTTACCATCACTTGCACTCTGTTCTGTGTATGATCAATACAATGTTTTGCACAACTCATTATTACACAATACTGCCATTTTGCACCATGCTATTGCACAATACTACCTTACTGCCTTACAGTGACAATACACATCATACACACACTGGACTTATATCTCACTGCATATTTCATCATGTATAATAGCATTTACTGTATTTATTTACTTATTTACTGTATTTATTTATCACTTACAATCACTTTCACTCTGTTCTGTGTATGATCCATACAATATCTGTGTATGATCCATAAAATATTTTGCACAATTCATTATTGCACAATACTGCCAATTTTGCACCATGCTACTACTTGCACCACTCCATTGCACAATATTGCCATTTTTGCACTCCTGTTATATTGCACTATGCTACTATTTGCACGTCTGGTAGATGCTAACTGAATTTCGTTGTCTTGTACCTGTACAGAGCAATGACAATAAAGTTGAATCTATCTATCTATCTAACTAATGTATTCCAGACTGAGGGTTTAGAATCTCTAAATACCTTCTCTGACCTTTAACATACTCTGATCTGTAAAAGAACAAGGTGTAAAAAACAGATGCCTGGCACGACAGTCTGCTTCAAATGACCTCATAGATAAAAGCATGCAATCACGTTTACAAAGCAGACCAGTTAACATCAGACTGCAATGTACAATGAAGCACAATTGTCCAAATTGCGAGAGTGACTCGAACGCAAATGCTGAGAGGAGCAAAATGTATTAAGGACAAGTCCAGAATCGGGGTGAATAGTTTAGTCAATGGTCAAAGCCCCAACATGAAGACTAGACTAGCGCTCAGAAAATAAATAGAAAACAAGAGAATGAAACTAATCAGACAAAGAAGTACTGATACACAGAGGCAAACCACAGAGAAAACCAACAAGACCAGACTCGAAACCTCAGTGACCAGTACAAGATGAGGCAAAAGACCTGGTTTAAATACGTGAGTAAACAAGGACTGATCAGACATAAGTGGAAGCAATGAGACACAGATTAGACACGTAGAAGCAAAACCAAAACAAGGAAACACATGGAAAAGAAAACCAGGAAGTAGCATGACAGGGTAGCTAAGGTAACCGAGATGCCATGGCAGGGACCAGGACAAAAATGCTACAATCTATAATAGACTGTCACAGGCAAAGACGGGTGACAGAAGGAAGCAAACGCAAGTCCCCAGCTGAAGATTGTATTGTAATAAATGAAACACAAGCAAACATAAGCGTGTACTAACCACAGCTAAAGAAAGCCAACGTTACGTCAACATCCGACAGTTAATCATGCAGAAACAACAGGCTTATGAAGGGAAAACAGAACAACGTAGCGATACACAGGTGACACAGCCAATAAGGCTCAACATGCCAACTGTGTGAGGCGTGACACACAATCAGAACACTTAACATGTGTAGCAGAAAAGCACTACAGATAAATGCAAGACTTAAACAAAAGCCACCATCACCACCAGATGGAGGGGAGGCCCTACTGGCTCCCTCACAAATCATCACAATACACACATGAAGGAGGTGTTTAAAAAAAAGCAATAATAATTGTCTATTGTCTATATATTGTCATATGGGAATATATATTTGATAGAGACTACAAAGCTTCTGCAAGTTGCTCTAAACAAGGTCACCTGGAAAATGTAAATAAAAATAATTTACCGATTTATTCATGTGCTACAAGTGACCATGATCAACACTTGTTTCTAATATGGAAAGTGTGTTTCAACTTCAGATCAAAGTCTATTGTAGGGGGCTGACTTTGACTGGACCTTTTGCCATATATTTAACAGAAGAGGAACCATTTCATTCATAGAAGTTGGTCAAGACTTTACAGCTACATATGAGTCTTTTTAAATAAAAAGGCATTGAAGATGCCATGTGTTCTTGACAGTCTTTACATACAAGGATAAAGGCCATAGAACTGTACCTGTTTTATTAAAATATAAAGAACAGTTTAGCTGAGTTAACCAGATATGGTGAAAACTCCAAATTCCCACAGTCACAAACAACCACCCAACCAAAACAAAAATCAAACCGAGTTTCATGTTCAGTTGTTCAGCTCTGAAACAAGTTAATTATCCATGCTCACAATTGCACAGACTTGCAAGCCAGTACCAAGCCACTGAAATTGCTCTAAATCAGAGTCGGGCAAAAATCACCTTTACCAGGGAATAAACATTTCAGAAGACATGGTTTCAGTTTTGTATGGAAGTGCAGAGACCCAGAGGAGACATGGAGAAAATATCGATGAGTGAAAGAAAAGAGTTGTTTCTGCGAGATCTCACGAAGTTGTCATTATTTCAACAAGGATTCTGTATAACGCATATGGCACAGCTGTGCTGTATGTGTATACCACAGCTGTGCTGTATGTGTATACCACAGCTGTGCTGTATGTGTATACCACAGCTGTGCTGTATGTGTATACCACAGCTGTGCTGTATGTGTATACCACAGCTGTCCTGTATGTGTATACCACAGCTGTGCTGTATGTGTATACCACAGCTGTGCTGTATGTGTATACCACAGCTGTCCTGTATGTGTATACCACAGCTGTCCTGTTTGAGCAATAGAATATGAGTGTGTTCTCGTGAATAACATCACAGCTGAAACAAAATAAAGAAAAGAAGCCATAAACATGTTAAACGTGTTTCACTACTCAATTCCCCCCAAATATAGTTCCACAACAATTAACTTGTTGCTATGCAACAAAAACAACTGCCTGCCTATACAAAAGGCTCATGAGATAGCACTACCAAGTACTGATAGTTTGAAATGATAGTGAAGATGAAAGGAAAAGACAAAAATAAAAATAAAATGTACAAAGAAGTAAGGGATTGAATTAGAATTATTTGTTATTTCTATTTGTTCTATATGCGCTGTAGAATACCACAGCATGCTCACATCACCTCAGTGTCTTTCAATGTTTCGCCATCACTGCTGTCGACCTGAAGGTTCAAGATAATGGCAGATTTGGGGTGCTGATGTTTCTGTGATGTATATATCACAGTTGTGCTGAATAATGTGTATAGCACGTTATTTCAGGCCGATCTCAAAATAATCGATGAATCTCTCCCGCAGGTGTGTGCTCTCCACTGTTTCCACGTTACTGAACCCGGAAGTACACTGACCTGAATGAAAACCTTTCTAAGATCTCACAAAAGTTCACCTTTCTGTAAACTATTGATTATTCTTCAGCCTTCATGTCCCTTCCAGGGACCCATAGCATGGCAGCAGGGGAAAAAATGAGGGAGAGGGAAAAATAGAGGGAGAACTTTGACTCTGAAACACTTGTTTTGTTTTGTTTTGTTTTTTTTACATTACGCTTCAGGGCAGCAGAACAAAACATGAGGAAGAAAGGAAAAACAGAGAGAGAATTTGGACTCCAGAACACACTTATTTATTTATTTATTTATTCTTAATTACCCTTCAGGGCTTCCATAGTTTTGCCATATAGATCCAAACACTGGGAAATGGTACAATCACGATGCTCCAGGAGTTTATAAATATATAGTATATATATAAATGTAGTTTATAAATATATAAGTGTGTGTGTGTGTGTTCTGTACTTAAAGGTGTAGGGGTAGTAAAAATTGCAGTATAGTACAGAGGGTTTCATGAGCTGTGCAAGCAAGTTACACACATACACAGCTGATGAAGGACCTCTGGAACACTTCCTGTTTCTTTTTAAACCTTCAGTACTACACTGTAATGTGTATGTGTATGTATATCAAATATAATTTCAGAGTGTTAGTCTCTATGTATGAATTTATTTCTAAGACAGATATCATAATGTATTTTTTAAATGCCCTCTCAAATAATTCCAAAGTAAGAACTTTAGTTCAGGTACTCAGCACATGTTGCAACCTCTTCAAGAAAAGAGTCCCAGGTGTCTTCCTCATGATGAACACTGAGACAATGCCAAGAATGCGCAAAGCTGTCATAAATGCAAAGGATGGCGACTTGGAAAAAATCTAAACTCGCTGTGATCTGTTTTACACTTTAACATTTTGCTGATTAATATCACACGGATTATCCCAGTTTTGATGGCTTCACTATTATTCTCAGTGTAAAAAAGTACAGAAATGAAGACGGACTTTCAAACTTTCAACTGATATGGTGTTACTACTGTACATCTGACTTAAGGATGTTTTTTAAGTGGGATCAAGAGTGTTATTTGTTCCCTCCCAGTAATCTTTGCACTTTGATGGCAGATCCACTCGGACTCAGATGAGGGGGATGGCTCCATCAAGTACACCATATCAGGAGAAGGGGCAGGAACTATCTTCATCATCGACGAGGTCACGGGGGACATTCACGCAACAGAGCGTCTGGACCGGGAGGAGAAAGCCTTTTACACCTTACGAGCTCAGGCACGCGATCGTCAGACCGACGCTCCGCTCGAACCAGAGTCCGAGTTCGTCATCAAGGTCCAGGACATCAATGACAGCGAACCCAAGTTTCTGGAGGGGCCCTATATTGGAAGTGTAGCCGAGCTCTCTCCAGTTGGTAAGACTTCTTCTTATTCTTCTTATCTAGACTAAAATCACTTGAACTTCTTATTCTATGTTTCCCGATTGCTGCTGCTGAGTTTGAATGTGTCGAGTCGACTGAATTGTCATTACATTTGTGCTCTAGTGTGAGACTGTGTGTGAGAGTTCATATGTTTGTTCATGGGAGGGCTGTGTTCCAATTTCTTCTGAACAAACTTATTTGTTGTAGGGGGTGAGTTTCAGTTAATGCAATAGCTCTAGTCCTTTATAGCAGTGAACTTCCTGATTGGAATTAATTCCTGCTTCCTCAGCATGGTGGTGACTAAGCCAGGGGCAGAGTGCATATTGAAACAAGGGGTGGGAGGGGTTTGGTAAGGAAGAGAGGATGGAGAAGAGAGTAGTTAATGTTCATGTCATCTCTTCTCCACCCCCCTGTTTCTCCAACTCACACATTAAACAAGTGTGCAGTTCATGTTTTATACATTGAACTGAGTGCCAGGCGTAATGAGATAACATCACTGCTTAGTCAAGCATTTGCTGTTTCGCTTCTTCTGTAGAACAATTGCTAATGCAGTCAAAGTTGGCTCCTCCGTGATAAGGTCAGTCTTTCTCTGTCAAAGCCACACTGACAAGCGATAGCCCAGTCAGATATAGGCAAGCATTGTTGTTTCATGGTACCACAGCACTCTGAGATAAACAGACACACTTCAGAGCAGACTACCCTGCAAATTGTTTGAATGTTAACACACATAAATACAGTGAGTGAAATGATACCCAATATACCAATGACCCACCAAGTGAGCATGACACAAGGCACAATATATACACATTCTGTTAAAAAAACACTTTTAATCATTGTTATTTATGCCCTTTCATTCTATAACCCTGAGTCATTCAGTAAGCTGTGTATGTTCTAACTTGCACTTAAATAACAAGTTTGGGTATATTGTACTTAACAATTTTGGAATATGCGGTTATAGATGACTGCAGTTTACTGAAGTGATTTTCAGGTTCACTGAAGTGTAATTTGAGGAAAATAAGTTAATTTACAAGCTTACTAGTTTACTATAATACAACTACAGTACCTCTTAGTCTTTGAATTGCATTATGTGTAATTGTTGCACCATCTTTTATGCTTTCTTCACCAAATTAGGCTTCATGTTCATATGCCGAACTAGTTTTCAATAAATTATGAGTCCTCTAACAACTTTCGTGATAAGGTCTCAAGTCTGATGTACACTGTTAACGCCCAAACCTAGCACAAAGGAGACTGATATTTCACTCTCCAAGCATCGCAGTGGCAAACCATTGGATATTTAAAATGAACGCTGTATGATTGCACATAAAGAACCAATTTCTCCTAGTCATTTCATGGCTACAAAGACTTTCACTGACCATCGCAGTGGTGATCACAACTAATCAGGCTAATTGTCACATGACAGACAGAGTTAATTTAACAATGTGTCCCTAACAGGGCCACTCCTGTAACAAACCCCTGCAGATGTGGAAAACGAGCGATGTGTGGAAATAAGAGATTTAATCACAGCTAGTGGCCGAGCACTGTCGCTGCTGGGTTTTATTACTGCAGCGGCGAATGCTCGGCAGTAATAATAAAACCATAATCACGGACAAGCCCCCAGCATATTCATTCTCCCTCGCCACCCTCGCCTCGATCTCCCTCTCGCGCCCACTCCCCCTCTCCTCACGCGCAGCCTCCGGGTCTGGCCTTCAGCGGGGAGCCGAAGTCCAAGTCGAATTTGTTTGCATATAATTCGCGACGCTTTGTTAGTCCGTGTTGAACAGCGCGGGAAGCAAGTTCGCGTCCGGGGACCATGCAGAAGAGGGACGCTCGCCCAGCTGCAGGAAATGGCTTCTCTTCCTGCTAATGGAATTAGCACGAAATTACTTGCGATAGGTGTGAATTTCATTTGTCTTTTCGGAGAGAATTAAATTTATGCTTCGCAGTGTACACGAGGCCATGGGCAGTGTACACGAGGCCATGGGCTACGCTGGGTACTTTTATTTTCACTTTATTTCAGGATAATTGATAGGCTTTATCCCATGAAAAGATATATTTTTGCAGTTACATTCGGTTTCCACTTACCCACAGTCAGGGATATTAAGTTACTCCGTTTTTCCTCTTAACGTGTAATGAGTAAAGGTCTATTGGAATAGCTACGTGACTCCTTTCAAAACCATGTCAATAATTAGACTCAAATTTGGGACTTTAAGTCATCCATAGCCTTACAATGAGGTGCATTTTACTATTTCATTTTGATCCAATTATGTAATGAAATTCTGTTCCATTATTGCCCGTTAGGGTTTCGTACTTGCTACCTCTGATTTGAGAAGCTTTGAACAGTTTAAAAATCTGTTGCCGAGCAGATGACTCAAATGGGCAGACTTGCTAAATGGTGCTCGCTCCAGCCTTGCTGAGAACGCAGTGAAGAAGGCAAAAAAGATTGGGAAAATAGCTAAAAAAGGCTTAAAAAACACAGTTGTTACTATGTTGAATTATCCCTTTGTAAGATCTCATTATACGGTCTAACATTCAAGCCCACAGGTGCTCTTTGTCGTATTTCCGTGGCTTTGCAGCTTGCATTTTAATGACGCGGCGAACAATGCCGCGGTCTGAAACATTCGTTTTGAAAGCTGAAAGGTGGCGGCTCGCGCCGACGGCCATGGGTTTTAGCTGGCCTGCACCGTCACCCGACTGCACTGTGCACGGAAGAGCAGCTCTGAATTTGATGCATTACGGCTCATTCAGCAGTGCTGAGGTCAGTGTCGCGTTACACGGGCTTACTTTTCACTCTTATGTTCTTTCCCTACTCCAGCAGCACCTTTGAGTACAAGTACATTAATGCTATCGATGTGAGGATGTTAAAAGCTAATGTTTTCCTGATTCATTAAAGGACCGACGGGCGGTGGGGGGCGTTGTATGGTTAGTTTTCATTGGACCTGGTTTAGAAAAAAGTCTCTCTCAGTGCTGACATCATTCGCACTGGAAAGGCACCTCACCACAAATGATGTTATTTATGTGTGTGGGAGCTGAGAGGGATAAGCACGGAGAGACGGGAAGCGCTACAGAAAGCGCTGACACAGGGCCAGTGTGTGAGCGGAGCGAGTTTCGTGTAGCGCCCCGTGCATGACATAGTGGGCTTGCTGACTGAAATTACGATGTGCGGCTTATGTGTGTGTGTGTGTGTGTGTTGTGTGTACGTGTTTACCCATTGGTGTGCATTAACAATTTATAATGTGTAGCTTCTGTTTGTGTACGTGCGTGCGTGTGCACGTTATATTAGCATGCTCTTTATCACTAGCTTGTTTTATATTGCTTGGTTTAGATGCTTTACAAGTTGAGATGAAACTTAAACGAAAGGCAAAGCTAACACAGGATATTTAGGTTCTATATTTTAAGGATCTTTGTAAGGGGCAATATTTGTAAGCCAGTACAGGATATTTGTTAAGGAGTTTATTTGTAAGCCAGTACACCATCTTTGTTGCAGACTATATCTTTAAGCGAGTACAGGATATTTGTTAGGGACCGTATTTGTAGGCCAGTAGATGATCTTTGTAAGAGACTAAACCTGTAAGCCAATACATGATCTTTGTTAGGGACTATATATGTAAGCCAGTGCATGATCTGTATTAGGGACTAGATCTGTAAGCCAGTACATGATCTTTGTTAGGGACTATATATGTAAGCCAGTGCATGATCTGTATTAGGGACTAGATCTGTAAGCCAGTACATGATCTTTGTTAGGGACTAGATCTGTAAGCTAGTACATGATGTTTGTAATAAGCCATCTTGTTGCTGCATGGATTTGGACACTGTTTTTCATTGTTTGATGTTTAGAATGACTTAGATAATGTTTATTTAACATTGAGGTTACACTTTTTGCAGCAGAAAAACATAGGATGGGGATGTTTTGCCAGTTTAACTTGTTTATTTAAGTCCAGAATCTTGAATAATTGAAAAAGATATGTCTCTTTCCCTTTTAAGGCTGCAAGAACCGGATAATGCTTAAAATATTTAGTTTACTGACCCTACTTGTAGATCTGAGAATCTTGCAGTAAAAGCAAAAATAATATGATGGTTGTTTCATTAGTCTGGTTCTTACAGTGCTGGAAGTTTTGTCTGCTGGTATGATCCATTTTGAGTGCAGATGACATCGGATGACTGTGTTTAAAAAGCTATCAGAAACAACTGACTGTGCTGTCAAGGCCGTGCTGCAGATGCATTTAACATGGAAGAATAGTAACATTTCAAATAGCCTATGTCACTCTTAACACCTTTGCATTGACTAACAGCAGCAGGTGCAGTCAGCTTCATCATCATTCAGGTTATGTGGTTTTTCACACTTTTGGTTAAGTGTGTATGTGTGTTTGTGTGTATGCAAGCATGCGTGTGTGCGTGTGTGTGTGTGTGCATGCATGTGTGCAAGTGTGTGTGTATGTGTGTGCGTGTGTGTATGTGTGTGCAAGTATGTGTGTATGTGTGTGCGTATGTATGTGTGTGTGTGTATGTGTGTGCGTGTCCGTATGTGTGTATGTGTGTGCGTGTGTCTGTGTATGTGTGCATCTGTATATATGCTTTCTTTTTTCTGTGTATCTCCGGGTTCTACGGTGAGTCTCAGTGTCAGCATCCGTGTTTGTAGCTCAGTCTGTTCTTGTGCTTGTCTATACGTGTCTATGTGTGTGTGCATATGCGTGGGCGTGTGTGCGAGTGTGTGTGTGTTCGTGTGCACATGTCACTACGTGGCTACCTGCATATGCACGCCGTCCCCTCGTCAGGCTGGGTGAGGTTGACCCAGACTGTCAGGAGCAATGGCGGGGGATGATAGTCTGAGCATGTGATTGATATGCTGCCATGCAATTGACCACCAGCCGGAAAGCTGGGTCACTCAGGATGGACCACGTAGACTGGGTCACGCGGGATGGGTCACGCGGGCTGGGTCACGCAGGCTGAACTTGTCCAGTTTAGCTGTCTGTCCTCCGCTGTCAGCACTGACTGGTGCAGCTCTGCTGAGTCCCTCCTGTTAAAGCTTTTGAAGAAAAATCCCCAACCCAAAGTCCTGCAGTATAACAGAGATCAGCGGTCAGGATTAAGCAACAACCATCTACAGTACCAGCAGGAGCTGAGCCGTGATCACATGGTGGCTTACATTATGTCTCTTTTTGATAAGACTGGAAGAAGAACCTAAATGAATGTGGGTATAATTGTGTACATTTTCCTGCATGTCGGAGTGTGTAAAATGGGATTAGCGACTCATCTGAACTTTCATTTCTGTGTAATCGTAACCCATTACATTTATTAGCCAGTGAATGTACACTGGTGGGAGTTATTAGAGCCTGCTACTAGAAACCTGTGTTTGGCTGGAAAACCATCATGGCTTAATCCGTGCCGGAGTTCATTCAGAATTTCAGTTACCAGTCCAGTGACTTTAATGATGGGGCAGATTTTTCCATCTTCTTTCTTCATCTCCCGTCGCCCCGCCCCCCCCCCTCCTTCTTTTATGTGGCCCAGTGAAGAATGAATCATGGTAGAAGTGGTGGTGAAATAACTTTTCATGTGAAAATACCCCAGCTTTTATGAGAGCACTAAATGATCCATAATGCACCGAGATATGGGAGGAAAGTGCTCAGACCAGGTGATTAGGACAGCCTAAGGAGAGGAGAGAGAGAGAGAGAGAGAGAGAGAGCGTGAACGATAGCGAGAGAGGGGGAGAGCCTCATTGCCTCTGCTTGTAGTGTCACTGTAGTAGACAGCAACACAAATCTCCTTTATGATGTTAGCTCTTAAATAGCTGTCAGTCTGATGTCTCGCACTAGGAAGCTTCCCCTGGCCTCCCCCGCATGCTGTAATTGAACCTTTTCCTTCCGCCCGGAGCCGTCAGCCGCAGCTCGGAGCAGATTTTGTTGACACCATTAAATACATCTGTGCATAAATCTCGCTAGCGCTAAGGGTCTAAGAAATGGCCTCAGCTTCTGAGATTCTCTGTCCTTCCATAGGGCCTTGACCGACGGTTTAATTCCAAGATTTCCCATCTACTCGTATCTCAGCGTTTTTTTTTACGGCGTCTGTACAGTGCGAGCAACCACATGCTGCCAGACTGTGTGTGTAAATGACCCCAGTTTCTTAGGGTAATTCCAGGAAGGCGCATTATCTGTGAGTTTAGCTCTGGTTGACATTTTAGCTGAGCGGAATGGTGTTTCACATGCCAGAGAAGATTACATATGCATTTGAGGACTGATCTCATATTTGGTAACGTAGGAGTGCTGGATTCTAGATTGCCCACTTATCATCTGGCACCTTAGAAACTCATCCCAAGAGTCTCAACAGCGGTTTCGTTAAACCAGTCTTCAGTTTTGCGGGCAAAGGAGAAGTCGAAACCTGGCCGACTTTTTCCTCATGAATTCCGCCGCGTATTTGCCAAACCTGGCCAATCACAGACACCTCTGGGTCTTCCTGCACCAGTCAGATCCGGCACCTGATCTGACATGCTCCCCCTGTGGTAAGGAGGCAGCGTTAACGGGGAGGCGGAGGGCACCTCCGTCCACAGACGGCGTGTCCACAGAGCCGTGTGGAGCAGTCTGCCTCGGGCTGCTCTGTTCTCTGGGCTCCCGTCCTGGGAGGTGCCCAGACCTGTTGTTCACTGACCCCCTTCCTTTCATCGCCCATTTGCTTCTGTCCACTTCCTGCACGGTTCTGCTGTGCGGGACTCCCTTGTCAGGTCTAAATTCATTTGACCTTCAGAGAGCGAGGGCTTCTCACACGCCACTGTATGAGTAACACATCACGTCATGAGCTTGATGTATATGCCCTGTCAATCCTACACCACTGGCAATGCCATGGCATGTCATTTATATTACTGCGTTATTACAAATGCAAAGCAAATAGCAAATATTAAGCAGTTTTATCAATGATTGCTCTTCAATATCAGCTGCATTCCATATGTCATTTTGTCATTTTGTAGATTACCCCATGTATGAGTTTGTATACATATATTCATACACACACACACATAATTTCTATACTTTATATATATATATATGAATTGAAACCAATATATATATATATATATATATATATAGGTTTCAATTCAGATTTTATGGTTGAGTTATTTTTGAAGCTCCAGTTTAATGCAAGTATAATAAATGTGAAGTATGTAGGTGGAATTCCCGCCCCAGCCAGGCAGTGGGAAGCAGTAGTTATATGGATTATATGTGTGAGAGCAAGATATGGGTTCCAACAATGCTCCCGGGGAAGGAGAAGCAGGAGCAGGGCCTGCAAACAAGCTAAGGGGAGCGTGCCCTACCTCTGGAACAATATTTGCACTGGGGTAGAACGCAGGGGAAACTCAAACATGAATCCTTCACAACGAGGATTCTGGGCTGGGGCTTTTAGCTTGGGACATGGCCACGTGCATGGTGGATCGTTAGCCCAGTGGTTTCTGGCTCCCTCCCACCCCCACGTTTAAACAGTCATATTCCCCATGTCTTAAGACTCGGGCGATGTATTTATTTATATATTTGTATTTCGTTTTCTACTGTGAATTCCCTTGAGTCACCAAAAAATCTGCTTAGGACACGCAAAACTGGTAAGTAATGACTTCTTAAGCAATCCGCGGCGTTGCATTAATAAGAGAAGACGTCGGAGCCTTCCTATTCCTGCTTAAGTATAAACACAATAAAGTTGCATTTGCATTTATATAGTTTTTCACTGGTGCCGTTACCTGTCGCATGGTGAACTGGCGAACAGCTGAGTGTCACGCTGGTTATTACCTACAGAAAATTAAGATAAGGAACTAATCCCATGAAAGGAAATGGCTTCTCCATTTCGAATTCTCAGTCAGGTGCTGATGCATTAACAAGTCTCTGTTTCCAGAGAGAAGACGAGAACGCAATCTCACGCGATCTGTTTCTGAATGCGATACGGATGAGCTTAAAAGTGATCTGGGTGCAGACAGCGACGTCGCTCGTAGGGTTTGAAGCTTCGCATGAGAAGGCAGCCTCAATTTCTGAAAATGGAGGAATGTTTTTTTTTTTTTTTCTGTTTGCTGAATGATGGTGTACTGTGACTACTTATAAACATCTTAGGAAACGATGCTTCCCAGTATCTATGCTTCAGTAGACATATTAGGCCAACTTCATCTGAGTGAGTCTGAATGAAAGATTGATACACATATGAAAGAGACTAGAATACTACTAGGAGATTTAACTGAGCACTTGATGTTTGCTCAGGTGGTTTAGTTCATCTGTCATACCAGCCTAAGGATACGAGGCTTATCGCAAAGTAGTGGGAGCGCCAAGACTGCTCGACGTGGAGCAGCCCGTTCGATCGAGGTGAAAACGGCCATGTCACTTTTAACGGTTAAACGGTATATCCCCCCCTCCCACCCCCCCGTTGGGACCTGACACCCATGACATCGGCCAAACAGGATTCTGACACTTTTCTTTAATTAGCCTAATTAGCATAGCATTATTGTGTGGCTGGACAGGAGCATGGCAGGTCTGCGGGAGAGACTGTGAGGGTGACCTTTTGCGGACACCACCAGCTGTCAGCAATTACCTGCTGACCAGACGCCCCGGGCGGAGCCCTCCACGTTGTCCTTGAGCGTAACATTTGCTCCATGTTCAGTGCCCGGCCAGCAGAGCTTCTATTCATCTCCCTCCATTTGGTTTATAAAGCGAAGAATTTCTTTTTCGAAGACACCTCTCACCTCCCCTCTGACCTTTGCCCCCTCCCCCAAGACCCCGGGCCGTCAAGTTCGATAGGCCCGAGGCTCTGCTTTAGTTTGAATGCGTGACCAAATGTAAATGTGTGTTTTGCGTCGGGAGTCTGGGGCTTGATGGGACGGCTCAGTGCGCGTGGCGAAGAATAAATTCGCTCACGCGCCAACGAAGCGCTCCTTCAACACGGACGACTCGCCCCTTAATGAGACAGGACTCGGCCGCGCGCGAACCCGTGTTTGTTTGCCTCGTCGAACAGCGGCCTCGGGACTCATCATTTATTTACGCTGTTTCTCCCAGGCACTTCGGTAATGAAAGTGATGGCTTCAGACGCCGATGACCCGACGTACGGGAGCAGCGCCAGGATCGTGTACAGCGTGCTGGACGGGGAGAGGTTCTTCACCGTTGACCGGCAGACTGGTAAGGACACCTGCACGGGGTCCTGGGTAGAAAGCAGCTGGTGGGGATGCTTCACACCCGCAGGAGGAAATGGTTACGCTCGCCTGCAGGATGCCGTTGCCAGCCTTGACATTTCAACCTTAGTGAACCTGCCTTTGAACCAGCCCCTTCCATATTCATGGGTCATCTCAGATAGATTCTCACTGCACGTTACATAATAATTAGTACTAAAGCAGAAACTTGACCTAGTGCTTTTTTCATTCGATTTTTTCCCCCATTTTAAGATTTTTTTGTTTCTAATTTAGTCATCATGCCAGTTCTCAGCCATCACTAGCTCACCCCCTCCACCATACGAGCGCTACCAGCCCTGGAGGGTGTGGCTTCTTCCGAGACACATGACACCATGCGCCAAATCCTTTTCGAACTGCTGTCTGCGTTGCGACAGAGGGCAGCCCGGCGCGCTCGGAGGACAGCGTTAACTGCCCTCGTCAGCAAGCACAGGCATCCACAACTGGTTAGTGTCACGTTGAATGACAGGGGGCAGAGAAACGCCATCCCCAGCCATCCAGAGCAGCCTTCTTCCGCGGACTCGTGGCCACTGATAGCTCGAGCCACTCCTCATGCGCCACAAGGGGGCCCAAGGATTTTCCTCACATCATATTAGTCAATAACTAGTAAGCCTAAAATCTGTCATTTACAGAATATGCTAAACTGAGTCTAATGCCATTAAAACTGTATCGAGCCAGTCGATACTGCTGGGGACTGCTTGGGTTTATTCTTAAACTGCATTACAGAGCCAGTGTAAATCCTGCCATAAAAGATCCTCACTGCCTTACGATCAGCTGTGGTGTCTTGAAATGCACCAGCAAAATCACTAAACTCTCCACAAATACGCCCATACCGTTTGCCTTTAGATCCCACATTTGCCAAGACCTCAGCAGAGCTTTTGGAAAGCTGGTGGTAATGCAAAACAAGATCCTGAGTGATTTTGATAGGTGAATGACAGTGAACCAGGCTGGGAATTCGACCACTGAGCGCAGAGTAGATTCTGGACCTCTTAACATTTAATGATGTTTCAAAGGAAAGATAGTTTAAAGATCAAAAAAATATATATACTGTAACTTTAAAGGTGCATTCCACATGTGCGCAGGGACCATGCACACAGGGACTTGTTCACGTTGCCCTAGGGGAGGGAAACGAAAGATATTCCCAAAATCCATAACGTGCTCTATCACTTGTGTGACATTTTGACATTTTCCGGCTGTGATCCAAAGCCAGCCCGACCCAACACATGCCGCTCGGCTTTCATCTGCACTGTCATCTCCGTAATCTCCCAGGCGTATGTAAGCCTTTGTGAGCTGCAGATATCCCCTGGAGGAGCTCTGCTAAACTTTTAATGATTTCCTCTTCAGGGGCGGTGGGCCTTGGCTTGGCCGGCCCAGGTGGCAGGCGTGATGAATGGTCAGCGCTAAGCAGCGTCGGAGCGCAGATCTAAAGTGCTTATGCACACTGCGCAACTGATCTGGAATCAGTCAGAGGGGCAGGAGGCGGACAGGCCGCGGCATAGGCCGCACACGGGATGCGTGTTTTACTGCCGAGCCCGTTAATGTCCCCGAGTCGTTAAAAACCACCAAGTGCTGTACGTGCCTATTGATCATCGCTGCTCGTTGAAAGGCCGCGTCCGTGGCTACAGGTCCTGCCTCTTGTGGTCGCGGAAATCCTTCTTTTTGTTGAATTCGCTCCATTGCTTTTTGCAAATCTTTGTAATCAAGAATCTCAGCTCTCTTCTTAATTTGGTCAAACAATGTGAGGGGTTCAAGTGTAAAGTTGAAGATTTTAATATATGCCAGAGAGTTTCCCCGAAGAGACTGTCTTCAAATA